>CM055126.1:108458963-108501463 GCA_029206835.1 Rana muscosa | reverse complement strand
TTCGGACGGCCCGCCTGGTGATCTTGATATATCTATCTTTTTTGGCCCCCAACGAATCCCCTAGCGCCAGGGGCCACAAAAAAAAATTGTATGCTGGCTGCATTGGAGGGGGCGGGATAAGTGCTGTACATACAGGAGTGTATTTCCTGTTTACACGGCGTCCTGTGTAAAAGGAAGTCCCGTCTCCTGCACTACCATTGGACAACTGTTCTGTCCATCACAGGAGGCGGGACTTTCAATTAAAGAGGCCCGTCGAGAAAACAGGAGTTTCTCCTGTTTGTCTGTTGGCGCTCGTCCCGCCCCCTCCCTGTCTCCTCTGCAGGCTGCACTGACGATAATGGTGAGTCTGCATTCATGGCAATACAATGGGTGTTGCATTCATGGCAATACGGTGGGTGCTGCATTCATGGCAATACGGTGAGGCTGCAGATGGGCACTGATTAGGCTGCATTGAAGGGCACTGACCCTTATTTTGCTTCACAGTTCTTCATTTAAAATGTAAGATTTTTTTTCCTGAAACTTCCTTTTTTAAAGTTAAGGTGCGTGTTATAAGCCGATAAATACGGTATATCCAAATAACACCCCCGAGCTCATCTCTTCACCACACACAGCCACAAAAGGCAAGAGAATTCTTGTTGGGCAGTCAATTAGTGCTCAGAGGAACATGCTTAGCCCGAATTTTAATGGTTTAAAGAATGTCAGGCAAAATGGTCGGCCCTCAAGCACATTCACTTCATCAAATCTGGCCCTCTTTGAAAAAAGTTTGGACACCCCTGGTGTACACAGTGTAGTTAATACGGGGGGTGATGTGTGTACACAGTGTAGTATATAGGGGGGTGATGTGTACATACACAGTGTAGTATATATAGAGGAGCGATGTGTACACAGTGTAGTATATATAGAGGGGCGATGTGTACACAGTGTAGTATATAGGGGGTGAAGTGTGTACACAGTGTAGTATATAGGGGGTGAAGTGTACACAGTGTAGTATATATGAAGTGGTGATGTGTGTACACAATGTAGTATATAGGGGGGTGATGTGTACATACACAGTGTAGTATATATAGAGGGGTGGATGATGTGTACACAGTGTAGTATATATGGGGGGTAATGTGTACACAGTGTAGTATATATGGGGGGGGTGATGTGTGTACAACACAGTGTAGTATATGGGGGGGGGTGATGTGTGTACAACACAGTGTAGTATATGGGGGGGGGGGGTGATGTGTGTACAACACAGTGTAGTATATGGGGGGGGGGGGGGTGATGTGTGTGTACAACACAGTGTAGTATATGGGGGGGGGTGATGTGTGTACAACACAGTGTAGTATATGGGGGGGGGGGGTGATGGGTGTACAACACAGTGTAGTATATGGGGGGGGGGGTGATGTGTGTACAACACAGTGTAGTATATGGGGGGGGGGTGATGTGTGTACAACACAGTGTAGTATATGGGGGGGGGGGGGTGGTGTGTGTACACCGTGTAGTACAGCGCTCAAAATTTCCAGTCCTGAGCTACTAGCCAGGCCTCAAGTGTTGCCAGGCCTCAAGTGTTACTCGCCACCAGTTGCCCCGCCCAACCCCTACCATGCCCCACCCCTAAACACGCCCTCATATATTATCTCATGAAATGGCACTTAAATGTTTTATGCAGAATTAAGTTAAAAAATAAATATTAACAACTTTATTCGTGTCCACCAATGCAGCCAGCCCGTGTGTCCGCCAGTGCAGCCCGTGTTTCCCCATTGCAGCTCTGTGGCCCAATTGCAGCCTACCTGTGTAGGGGAAGAGAGAGGAGAGCCGCCGCCGCCGCCTGGTTGATCAGAGTGCGCCAGCGGGGAACATAACCACTTTGATTTCAATAGCTGTGTGTTCCCCGCCGCGCAATGTCAGATACAGTCCCCCCCCCCCTCTCCTTGTCCGGGCACTTTGATAGACAGATCACCCGTCCGGTTGGACGGGTGATCTATCTATCAAAGTGCCTGGACAAGGGGGATGGGCTGTATCTGACATTGCAAAGCAATCGCTACTGTAAGGGGTTAATTTTTTACTGTGGGACAGTGAAAGTAATATTTACAGTAGCGATTTGCTCTTTTTGTACTATAAAGGGCTAATTTTAGTTTTTTTAACCCCATTATGTTACTGGTTGATTAATCGATTATGAAAATAGTAAATCGATTAATTTAATAATCGATTAGTTGTTTCGGCCCTAGTACACAGTGTAATATATATGAAGGGGTGATGTGTGTACACAGTGTAGTATATATGAAGGGGTGATGTGTGTACACAGTGTAGTATATATGAAGGGGTGATGTGTGTACACAGTGTAGTATATATGAAGGGGTGATGTGTGTACACAGTGTAGTATATATGAAGGGGTGATGTGTGTACACAGTGTAGTATATATGAAGGGGTGATGTGTGTACACAGTGTAATATATATGAAGGGGTGATGTGTGTACACAGTGTAGTATATATGAAGGGGTGATGTGTGTACACAGTGTAATATATATGAAGGGGTGATGTGTGTACACAGTGTAGTATATATGAAGGGGTGATGTGTGTACACAGTGTAGTATATATGAAGGGGTGATGTGTGTACACAGTGTAGTATATATGAAGGGTGATGTGTGTACACAGTGTAGTATATATGAAGGGGTGATGTGTGTACACAGTGTAGTATATATGAAGGGGTGATGTGTGTACACAGTGTAGTATATATGAAGGGGTGATGTGTGTACACAGTGTAGTATATAGGGGGGGGGTGATGTGTGTACACAGTGTAGTATATAGGGGGGGGGGATGTGTGTACACAGTGTAGTATATATATGAAGGGGTGATGTGTGTACACAGAGTGTAATATATATGAAGGGGTGATGTGTGTACACAGTGTAGTATATATGAAGGGGTGATGTGTGTACACAGTGTAATATATATGAAGGGGTGATGTGTGTACACAGTGTAGTATATAGGGGGGGGATGTGTGTACACAGTGTAGTATATATATATGAAGGGGTGATGTGTGTACACAGAGTGTAATATATATGAAGGGGTGATGTGTGTACACAGTGTAGTATATGGGGGGGGATGTGTGTACACAGTGTAGTATATATATGAAGGGGTGATGTGTGTACACAGAGTGTAATATATATGAAGGGGTGATGTGTGTACACAGTGTAGTATATATGAAGGGGTGATGTGTGTACACAGTGTAGTATATAGGGGGGGATGTGTGTACACAGTGTAGTATATATATGAAGGGGGTGATGTGTGTACACAGAGTGTAATATATATGAAGGGGTGATGTGTGTACACAGTGTAGTATATATGAAGGGGGTGATGTGTGTACACAGTGTAGTATATATATGAAGGGGTGATGTGTGTACACAGAGTGTAATATATATGAAGGGGGTGATGTGTGTACACAGTGTAGTATATATGAAGGGGTGATGTGTGTACACAGTGTAGTATATATGAAGGGGTGATGTGTGTACACAGTGTAGTATATATGAAGGGGTGATGTGTGTACACAGTGTAGTATATATGAAGGGGTGATGTGTGTACACAGTGTAGTATATATGAAGGGGTGATGTGTGTACACAGTGTAGTATATAGGGGGGGGTGATGTGTGTACACAGTGTAGTATATAGGGGGGGGATGTGTGTACACAGTGTAGTATATATATGAAGGGGTGATGTGTGTACACAGAGTGTAATATATATGAAGGGGTGATGTGTGTACACAGTGTAGTATATATGAAGGGGTGATGTGTGTACACAGTGTAATATATATGAAGGGGTGATGTGTGTACACAGTGTAGTATATAGGGGGGGGATGTGTGTACACAGTGTAGTATATATATATGAAGGGGTGATGTGTGTACACAGAGTGTAATATATATGAAGGGGTGATGTGTGTACACAGTGTAGTATATGGGGGGGGATGTGTGTACACAGTGTAGTATATATATGAAGGGGTGATGTGTGTACACAGAGTGTAATATATATGAAGGGGTGATGTGTGTACACAGTGTAGTATATATGAAGGGGTGATGTGTGTACACAGTGTAGTATATAGGGGGGGGATGTGTGTACACAGTGTAGTATATATATGAAGGGGTGATGTGTGTACACAGAGTGTAATATATATGAAGGGGTGATGTGTGTACACAGTGTAGTATATATGAAGGGGTGATGTGTGTACACAGTGTAGTATATATGAAGGGGTGATGTGTGTACACAGTGTAATATATATGAAGGGGTGATGTGTGTACACAGTGTAGTATATATGAAGGGGTGATGTGTGTACACAGTGTAGTATATATGAAGGGGTGATGTGTGTACACAGTGTAGTATATATGAAGGGGTGATGTGTGTACACAGTGTAGTATATATGAAGGGGGGGATGTGTGTACACAGTGTAATATATATGAAGGGGTGATGTGTGTACACAGTGTAGTATATATGAAGGGGTGATGTGTGTACACAGTGTAGTATATAGGGGGGGATGTGTGTACACAGTGTAGTATATATATGAAGGGGTGATGTGTGTACACAGAGTGTAATATATATGAAGGGGTGATGTGTGTACACAGTGTAGTATATATGAAGGGGGTGATGTGTGTACACAGTGTAGTATATATATGAAGGGGTGATGTGTGTACACAGAGTGTAATATATATGAAGGGGGTGATGTGTGTACACAGTGTAGTATATATGAAGGGGTGATGTGTGTACACAGTGTAGTATATATGAAGGGGTGATGTGTGTACACAGTGTAGTATATATGAAGGGGTGATGTGTGTACACAGTGTAATATATATGAAGGGGTGATGTGTGTACACAGTGTAGTATATATGAAGGGGTGATGTGTGTACACAGTGTAGTACAGCCCTCAAAATTTGCACTTGCCTACTCGCATTTGGCGAGTAAACAATTGAGGAGGGCGAGTTATGACAGGGTTGTGCCATCACAGGAATGTATACCAAGTGCCCAACGCCGTGTACAGGCTCGCAGCGCGGATATTTCAATTCATACAGTCAGCCGCCTAGGATCCCCCCCCCCCTCTCCACCTTCTGCCACACATCCCCACCAGGCTCATAGAGTGTGCTGTTCATTAGGCATGAAAGAGTCACTGGGACCGCCCTCCACCTTTGTTCTGATGCACATACCCGCCCAGACACACAGACCGTGCACTTCGCCGCCTGGGACCGCCCCCTCCTCCTCCGTTCTGCATATCCCCGCCCAGACACACAGACCGTGCACTTCGCCGCCTGGGACCGCCCCTCTCTGCCTTCATTCTGCTGCACATCTAAGGCAGTGTTTCTCAACTCCAGTCCTCAAGGCACCCCAACAGGTCATGTTTTCAGGCTTTCCATTATTTTGCACAGGTGATTTGATCAGTTTCACTGCCTTAGTAATTACCACAGCTGTTTCATCTGAGGGAAATCCTGAAAACATGACCTGTTGGGGCGCCTTGAGGACTGGAGTTGAGAAACACTGATCTAAGGAGTGGGCAGTCCTAAGTGGGCAGGCTCAAACGTCGCTCCGCCCTCAGTGTGCAGTGATGACTGACCCCCGTGGCTGCAGAATGGAAAAAACAATGACAGTGTGCTGGAGGCATTGATGAAATGGGGGATTAAACAAGATGTGGGGTGGGATTTAGAGCAAGCATGTGCTGGATAGGGGGGGGGGTTGTAATTGGAGGCATATGTATGGGGGGGGGGGGGGTGTAATTGGAGGCATAGATATCATGGATGGGGGGGGGGTGGAATTGGAGGTCTGAATCATATCTATGCCTTCAATTCACTCCCCCCCCCCCTCAATCCATGATATCTATGCCTCCAATTCCACCTTTACTCCCCTAAACTATCATACAGTATGATAGAATGGGGGGGGGGGGGGGAATGGTGGTGGAATTTAAAGCATAGATGTACAGGATTGGGGAGAGATTGGAGGCATAGGTGTTCTGGAGAGAGGAGGTCAGAAGATGAGGGGGGGTGGGGCGTTGGAGGCAGGGATGTACTGGGGGGAGGCAATGGGCGTGATTAGGGGCGGAATTAGGGGCGGGGCAGGGTAGGGTTTGGGTGGGGCAACTGGTGGCGAGTAACTCTTAAGGCCTGGCTAGTAGTTCAGGACTTGAAATTTTGAGCCCTGGTGTAGTATATATATGAAGGGGTGACGTGTGTACACAGTGTAGTATATATATATATATATATATATGAAGGGGGTGATGTGTGTACACAGTGTAGTATATATGAAGTGGTTATGTGTGTACACAGTGTAGTATATATATGAAGGGGTGATGTGTGTACACAGTGTAGTATATATATGAAGGGGTGATGTGTGTACACAGTGTAGTATATATAAAGGGGTGATGTGTGTACAGAGTGTAATATATATGAAGGGGTGATGTGTGTACACAGTGTAGTATATACGGGGGGGTGATGTGTACATACACAGTGTAGTATATACGGGGGGGGGAGGGTGATGTGTACATACACAGTGTAGTATATACGGGGGGGGGGTGATGTGTACATACACAGTGTAGTATATACGGGGGGGGGGGGTGATGTGTACATACACAGTGTAGTATATACGGGGGGGGGGGTGATGTGTACATACACAGTGTAGTATATACGGGGGGGGGGGGGTGATGTGTACATACACAGTGTAGTATATACGGGGGGGGGGGGGTGATGTGTACATACACAGTGTAGTATATACGGGGGGGGGGTGATGTGTACATACACAGTGTAGTATATACGGGGGGGGGGGGGGTGATGTGTACATACACAGTGTAGTATATACGGGGGGGGGTGATGTGTACATACACAGTGTAGTATATACGGGGGGGGGGGGTGATGTGTACATACACAGTGTAGTATATACGGGGGGGGGGTGATGTGTACATACACAGTGTAGTATATACGGGGGGGGGGGGTGATGTGTACATACACAGTGTAGTATATACGGGGGGGGGGGGGGTGATGTGTACATACACAGTGTAGTATGTACGGGGGGGGGGGGGGGGGGGGTGATGTGTACATACACAGTGTAGTATATACGGGGGGGGGGGGGGTGATGTGTACATACACAGTGTAGTATATACGGGGGGGGGGGGGGTGATGTGTACATACACAGTGTAGTATATACGGGGGGGGGGGGTGATGTGTACATACACAGTGTAGTATATACGGGGGGGGGGGGTGATGTGTACATACACAGTGTAGTATATACGGGGGGGGGGTGATGTGTACATACACAGTGTAGTATATACGGGGGGGGGGTGATGTGTACATACACAGTGTAGTATATACGGGGGGGGGGGGTGATGTGTACATACACAGTGTAGTATATACGGGGGGGGGGGGGGGGGTGATGTGTACATACACAGTGTAGTATGTACGGGGGGGGGGGGGGTGATGTGTACATACACAGTGTAGTATATACGGGGGGGTGATGTGTACATACACAGTGTAGTATATATGAAGTGGTTATGTGTGTACACAGTGTAGTATATATATGAAGGGGTGATGTGTGTACACAGTGTAGTATATATATGAAGGGGTGATGTGTGTACACAGTGTAGTATATAGGGGGTGATGTGTGTACACAGTGTAGTATATAGGGGGTGATGTGTGTACACAGTGTAGTATATAGGGGTGATGTGTGTACACAGTGTAGTATATAGGGGTGATGTGTGTACACAGTGTAGTATATAGGGGGTGATGTGTGTACACAGTGTAGTATATGAAGGGGTGATGTGTGTAGTATATATAGAGGGGTGATGTGTGTACACAGTGTAGTATATATATGAAGGGGTGATGTGTGTACACAGTGTAGTATATATGAAGGAGTGATGTGTGTACACAGTGTAGTATATATGAAGGAGTGATGTGTGTACACAGTGTAGTATATATGAAGGGGTGATGTGTGTACACAATGTAGTATATATATGAAGGGGGTGATGTGTGTACACAGTGTAGTATATATGGAGGGGTGATGTGTGTACACAGTGTAGTATATATGAAGGGGTGATGTGTGTACACAGTGTAGTATATAGGGGGTGATGTGTGTACACAGTGTAGTATATAGGGGGTGATGTGTGTACACAGTGTAGTATATATGAAGGGGGGGGGGATGTGTGTACACAGTGTAGTATATATATATATATATATGAAGGGGTGATGTGTGTACACAGTGTAGTATATATATGAAGGGGGGGATGTGTGTACACAGTGTAGTATATATATGAAGGGGTGATGTGTGTACACAGTGTAGTATATATATGAAGGGGTGATGTGTGTACACAGTGTAGTATATATTTGAAGGGGTGATGTGTGTACACAGTGTAGTATATATATGAAGGGGGGGATGTGTGTACACAGTGTAGTATATATATGAAGGGGTGATGTGTGTACACAGTGTAGTATATATATGAAGGGGTGATGTGTGTACACAGTGTAGTATATATGAAGGGGTGATGTGTGTACACAGTGTAGTATATATGAAGGGGTGATGTGTGTACACAGTGTAGTATATATATGAAGGGGTGATGTGTGTACACAGTGTAGTATATATGAAGGGGTGATGTGTGTACACAGTGTAATATATATGAAGGGGTGATGTGTGTACACAGTGTAGTATATATGGAGGGGTGATGTGTGTACACAGTGTAGTATATATGAAGGAGTGATGTGTGTACACAGTGTAGTATATATGAAGGAGTGATGTGTGTACACAGTGTAGTATATATATGAAGGGGTGATGTGTGTACACAGTGTAGAATATATGAAGGGGTGATGTGTGTACACAGTGTAGTATATATGAAGGGGTGATGTGTGTACACAGTGTAGTATATATGAAGGGGTGATGTGTGTACACAGTGTAGTATATATGAAGGAGTGATGTGTGTACACAGTGTAGTATATATGAAGGAGTGATGTGTGTACACAGTGTAGTATATATATGAAGGGGTGATGTGTGTACACAGTGTAGAATATATGAAGGGGTGATGTGTGTACACAGTGTAGTATATATGAAGGGGTGATGTGTGTACACAGTGTAGTATATATGAAGGGGTGATGTGTGTACACAGTGTAGTATATATGAAGGGGTGATGTGTGTACACAGTGTAGTATATATGAAGGAGTGATGTGTGTACACAGTGTAGTATATATGAAGGAGTGATGTGTGTACACAGTGTAGTATATATATATGAAGGGGTGATGTGTGTACACAGTGTAGTATATATATGAAGGGGTGATGTGTGTACACAGTGTAGTATATATATATATGAAGGGGTGATGTGTGTACACAGTGTAATATATATGAAGGGGTGATGTGTGTACACAGTGTAGTATATATGAAGGAGTGATGTGTGTACACAGTGTAGTATATATGAAGGGGTGATGTGTGTACACAGTGTAGTATATATGAAGGGGTGATGTGTGTACACAGTGTAGTATATATGAAGGGGTGATGTGTGTACAGTGTAGTATATATGAAGGGGTGATGTGTGTACACAGTGTAGCATATATATATATATATATGAAGGGGTGATGTGTGTACACAGTGTAGTATATATGAAGGGGTGATGTGTGTACACAGTGTAGTATATATGAAGGGGTGATGTGTGTACAGTGTAGTATATATGAAGGGGTGATGTGTGTACACAGTGTAGCATATATATATATATATATATGAAGGGGTGATGTGTGTACACAGTGTAGTATATATGAAGGGGTGATGTGTGTACACAGTGTAGTATATATGAAGGGGTGATGTGTGTACACAGTGTAGTATATATGAAGGGGTGATGTGTGTACACAGTGTAGTATATATGAAGGGGTGATGTGTGTACAGTGTAGTATATATGAAGGGGTGATGTGTGTACACAGTGTAGTATATATGAAGGGGTGATGTGTGTACACAGTGTAGTATATATGAAGGGGTGATGTGTGTACACAGTGTAGTATATAGGGGGGGGGGGATGTGTGTACACAGTGTAGTATATATGAAGGGGTGATGTGTGTACAGAGTGTAATATATATGAAGGGGTGATGTGTGTACACAGAGTGTAATATATATGAAGGGGTGATGTGTGTACACAGAGTGTAATATATATGAAGGGGTGATGTGTGTACAGAGTGTAATATATATGAAGGGGTGATGTGTGTACACAGTGTAGTATATATGAAGGGGTGATGTGTGTACACAGTGTAGTATATATGAAGGGGTGATGTGTGTACACAGTGTAGTATATATGAAGGGGTGATGTGTGTACACAGTGTAGTATATATGAAGGGGTGATGTGTGTACACAGTGTAGTATATATGAAGGGGTGATGTGTGTACACAGTGTAGTATATATGAAGGGGTGATGTGTGTACACAGAGTGTAATATATATGAAGGGGTGATGTGTGTACACAGAGTGTAATATATATGAAGGGGTGATGTGTGTACACAGAGTGTAATATATATGAAGGGGTGATGTGTGTACACAGTGTAGTATATATGAAGGGGTGATGTGTGTACACAGTGTAGTATATATGAAGGGGGGATGTGTGTACACAGTGTAGTATATATATGAAGGGGTGATGTGTGTACAGAGTGTAATATATATGAAGGGGTGATGTGTGTACACAGAGTGTAATATATATGAAGGGGTGATGTGTGTACACAGTGTAGTATATATATGAAGGGGTGATGTGTGTACACAGTGTAGTATATATATGAAGGGGTGATGTGTGTACAGAGTGTAATATATATGAAGGGGTGATGTGTGTACACAGAGTGTAATATATATGAAGGGGTGATGTGTGTACACAGAGTGTAATATATATGAAGGGGTGATGTGTGTACAGAGTGTAATATATATGAAGGGGTGATGTGTGTACACAGTGTAATATATATGAAGGGGTGATGTGTGTACACAGTGTAGTATATATGAAGGGGTGATGTGTGTACACAGTGTAGTATATATGAAGGGGTGATGTGTGTACAGAGTGTAATATATATGAAGGGGTGATGTGTGTACACAGTGTAGTATATAGGGGGGGGATGTGTGTACACAGTGTAGTATATATGAAGGGGTGATGTGTGTACAGAGTGTAATATATATGAAGGGGTGATGTGTGTACACAGTGTAGTATATATATGAAGGGGTGATGTGTGTACACAGTGTAGTATATATGAAGGGGGGATGTGTGTACACAGTGTAGTATATATGAAGGGGTGATGTGTGTACACAGTGTAGTATATATATGAAGGGGTGATGTGTGTACACAGTGTAGTATATATGAAGGGGGGATGTGTGTACACAGTGTAGTATATATGAAGGGGTGATGTGTGTACACAGTATAGTATATAGGGGGGGATGTGTGTACACAGTGTAGTATATATGAAGGGGTGATGTGTGTACAGAGTGTAATATATATGAAGGGGTGATGTGTGTACACAGTGTAGTATATATAAAGGGGTGATGTGTGTACACAGTGTAGTATATATAAAGGGGTGATGTGTGTACACAGTGTAGTATATATGAAGGGGTGATGTGTGTACACAGTGTAGTATATATGAAGGGGGGGGATGTGTGTACACAGAGTGTAATATATATGAAGGGGGTGATGTGTGTACAGAGTGTAATATATATGAAGGGGTGATGTGTGTACACAGTGTAGTATATATGAAGGGGTGATGTGTGTACACAGTGTAGTATATATGAAGGGGTGATGTGTGTACACAGAGTGTAATATATATGAAGGGGTGATGTGTGTACACAGAGTGTAACATATATGAAGGGGTGATGTGTGTACACAGAGTGTAATATATATGAAGGGGTGATGTG
Source organism: Rana muscosa (assembly GCA_029206835.1). NCBI lineage: Eukaryota > Metazoa > Chordata > Amphibia > Anura > Ranidae > Rana > Rana muscosa. Next base: position 108,489,614 of record CM055126.1, on the reverse strand, counting down.
TGTACACAGTGTAGTATATATGAAGGGGTGATGTGTGTACACAGTGTAGTATATATGAAGGGGTGATGTGTGTACACAGTGTAGTATATATGAAGGGGGTGATGTGTGTACACAGTGTAGTATATATGAAGGGGGTGATGTGTGTACAGAGTGTAATATATATGAAGGGGTGATGTGTGTACACAGTGTAATATATATGAAGGGGTGATGTGTGTACAGAGTGTAGTATATATGAAGGGGGGATGTGTGTACACAGTGTAGTATATATGAAGGGGGGATGTGTGTACACAGTGTAGTATATATGAAGGGGTGATGTGTGTACACAGAGTGTAATATATATGAAGGGGTGATGTGTGTACACAGTGTAGTATATATGAAGGGGGGGGGATGTGTGTACACAGTGTAGTATATATGAAGGGGGTGATGTGTGTACACAGTGTAGTATATATGAAGGGGTGATGTGTGTACACAGTGTAGTATATATGAAGGGGTGATGTGTGTACACAGTGTAGTATATATGAAGGGGTGATGTGTGTACACAGTGTAGTATATGTGAAGGGGTGATGTGTGTACACAGTGTAGTATATATGAAGGGGTGATGTGTGTACACAGTGTAATATATATGAAGGGGTGATGTGTGTACACAGTGTAGTATATATGAAGGGGGGGATGTGTGTACACAGTGTAGTATATATGAAGGGGGGGATGTGTGTACAGAGTGTAATATATATAAAGGGGTGATGTGTGTACACAGTGTAGTATATATGAAGGGGTGATGTGTGTACACAGTGTAGTATATATGAAGGGGTGATGTGTGTACACAGTGTAGTATATATGAAGGGGTGATGTGTGTACACAGTGTAGTATATATGAAGGGGTGATATGTGTACACAGAGTGTAATATATATGAAGGGGTGATGTGTGTACACAGAGTGTAATATATATGAAGGGGTGATGTGTGTACACAGAGTGTAATATATATGAAGGGGTGATGTGTGTACACAGTGTAGTATATATGAAGGGGTGATGTGTGTACACAGTGTAGTATATATGAAGGGGTGATATGTGTACACAGAGTGTAATATATATGAAGGGGTGATGTGTGTACACAGTGTAGTATATATGAAGGGGGTGATGTGTGTACACAGTGTAGTATATATGAAGGGGGTGATGTGTGTACACAGTGTAGTATATATGAAGGGGGTGATGTGTGTACACAGAGTGTAATATATATGAAGGGGTGATGTGTGTACACAGTGTAGCATATATGAAGGGGTGATGTGTGTACACAGTGTAGTATATATGAAGGGGGGATGTGTGTGTACAGAGTAGGGCTGGGAAAAAAATCGATTTTAATCTTGAATCGAGTTTTGAGCTCAAATCGATTCAGTTTTGAAGAAAATCGATTTTTTTAGATTTTTTTTTTTCCTTCAAAGTCTCCGTAGCAGGACTGCAGGGGGCGTATCCGGAATGGCACTGGGCAGCGTTACCCCAATTACATCTACTCGCTGCAGCCGCCGTCTGCCTACCTGATCAGCGTGTCATGCAGACAGACGGCGGCCATTGCAGTGTTCAAAAGCCGCGCCTCCCGGGTCCTCGTCGTCTGTGATAGGCGGAACACTCAATTTCACAGCAGGCAGTATTCAGCCTATCACGGACATCCTCTCATCCTCGTCTGTGTTATGAGGATGACCATGATAGGCGGAACACTGAATGCTGGGAAATTGAGTGTTCCGCCTATCACAGACGAGAAGGAGGCGCGGCTTTTGAATACTGGAATGGCCACTGGTGTAGCAGTAAAATCCGTATACCATGAAAATCTGCATCAGGTACGGGCACAGTGAGGCACAGGCACAGTGAGGCACAGGCACAGTGAGGCACAGGCACAGTGAGGCACAGGCACAGTGAGGCACAGGCACAGTGAGGCACAGGCACAGTTCAATTCAACTAAGAGTAACCTCATGATTTTTTGTTGTTTTATTAGCTAAATCCAAATACAGTATTAATAATTTGGATGTTTAACAATCTTTGTTGCACACTGCAAAAAACAACAAAAGGTCACAAGCGCTAAATTGGTGGATAAAGAAAAAAATATAATGGATGATAATAATAATAATAAGAAAAAAATCCCAAATATTTTGGGAAGTACAAAGTATCCAAAAGGGGGAAAAAACAGGATCCAGCGCAGCAAGAAAAAATCCGTACCCAGAAGTACAAAATACACAACATGCACACAATATAATCCAGCGCTCATGGAACATACATTATTAACTATTGAAAACTCTTGAAGAATTGATAAAAAAGCTTAGTCCATTTATCACAATAAAGAGGGATCCAATCCCAAATGTGCAGAGGGCAAATGAATCTCAACTCTCCAGTTGCCAGTGGTGACAAACTTGTTAAACTTGCAGTGACATCCGTGGAGCAAGGAGGGGTTAAAAAAGTCAAAACAAAGCCTGTGGAATGATCTCCCTGTGAGCACAGTACCTTGAATGATGGACAACAGGCAGACCAGCGTGTGGAGGGCCCTCCAACCCAAAAGGATGCAGAGCCAGGATCGCAGCAAGGCTGGGACAGAAGGAATCGCACACAGAGTTTCAAGAGTTTTCAATAGTTAATAATGTATGTTCCATGAGCGCTGGAATATATTGTGTGTTTGTTGCACACTGACTTTGCAGTTAGAGAAAGGGTTTGCCTTTGCAATTTTGTTTGTTGATGCACTTTAATTAATATAATAAAAAAAAAAAGAATCGAATCGTAAATCGAGTTTTTTATAAAAAAATCGCAGATTTTTTTTTGGGGGAAAATCGCCCAGCCCTACTACAGAGTGTAATATATATGAAGGGGTGATGTGTGTACACAGTGTAGTATATATGAAGGGGTGATGTGTGTACACAGTGTAGTATATATATGAAGGGGTGATGTGTGTACACAGTGTAGTATATATATGAAGGGGTGATGTGTGTACACAGTGTAGTATATATATGAAGGGGTGATGTGTGTACACAGTGTAGTATATATTTGAAGGGGTGATGTGTGTACACAGTGTAGTATATATATGAAGGGGGGGATGTGTGTACACAGTGTAGTATATATATGAAGGGGTGATGTGTGTACACAGTGTAGTATATATATGAAGGGGTGATGTGTGTACACAGTGTAGTATATATGAAGGGGTGATGTGTGTACACAGTGTAGTATATATGAAGGGGTGATGTGTGTACACAGTGTAGTATATAGGGGGGGGATGTGTGTACACAGTGTAGTATATATGAAGGGGTGATGTGTGTACAGAGTGTAATATATATGAAGGGGTGATGTGTGTACACAGTGTAGTATATATGAAGGGGTGATGTGTGTACACAGTGTAATATATATGAAGGGGTGATGTGTGTACACAGTGTAGTATATATGAAGGGGTGATGTGTGTACACAGTGTAATATATATGAAGGGGTGATGTGTGTACACAGTGTAGTATATATGAAGGGGTGATGTGTGTACACAGTGTAGTATATATGAAGGGGTGATGTGTGTACACAGAGTGTAATATATATGAAGGGGTGATGTGTGTACACAGTGTAATATATATATGAAGGGGTGATGTGTGTACACAGTGTAGTATATATGAAGGGGTGATGTGTGTACACAGTGTAGTATATATAAAGGGGTGATGTGTGTACACAGTGTAGTATATATAAAGGGGTGATGTGTGTACACAGTGTAATATATATGAAGGGGTGATGTGTGTACACAGTGTAGTATATATGAAGGGGTGATGTGTGTACACAGAGTGTAATATATATGAAGGGGTGATGTGTGTACACAGTGTAATATATATATGAAGGGGTGATGTGTGTACACAGTGTAGTATATAGGGGGTGATGTGTGTACACAGTGTAGTATATAGGGGGTGATGTGTGTACACAGTGTAGTATATAGGGGGGGGATGTGTGTACACAGAGTGTAGTATATATGAAGGGGTGATGTGTGTACACAGTGTAGTATATATGAAGGGGTGATGTGTGTACACAGTGTAGTATATATATGAAGGGGTGATGTGTGTACACAGTGTAGTATATATATGAAGGGGTGATGTGTGTACACAGTGTAGTATATATATGAAGGGGTGATGTGTGTACACAGTGTAGTATATATTTGAAGGGGTGATGTGTGTACACAGTGTAGTATATATATGAAGGGGGGGATGTGTGTACACAGTGTAGTATATATATGAAGGGGTGATGTGTGTACACAGTGTAGTATATATATGAAGGGGTGATGTGTGTACACAGTGTAGTATATATGAAGGGGTGATGTGTGTACACAGTGTAGTATATATGAAGGGGTGATGTGTGTACACAGTGTAGTATATAGGGGGGGGATGTGTGTACACAGTGTAGTATATATGAAGGGGTGATGTGTGTACAGAGTGTAATATATATGAAGGGGTGATGTGTGTACACAGTGTAGTATATATGAAGGGGTGATGTGTGTACACAGTGTAATATATATGAAGGGGTGATGTGTGTACACAGTGTAGTATATATGAAGGGGTGATGTGTGTACACAGTGTAGTATATATGAAGGGGGTGATGTGTGTACACAGTGTAGTATATATGAAGGGGTGATGTGTGTACACAGTGTAGTATATATGAAGGGGGGGATGTGTGTACACAGTGTAGTATATATGAAGGGGTGATGTGTGTACACAGTGTAGTATATATAAAGGGGTGATGTGTGTACACAGTGTAGTATATATAAAGGGGTGATGTGTGTACACAGTGTAGTATATATGAAGGGGTGATGTGTGTACACAGTGTAGTATATATGAAGGGGTGATGTGTGTACACAGAGTGTAATATATATGAAGGGGTGATGTGTGTACACAGTGTAATATATATATATGAAGGGGTGATGTGTGTACACAGTGTAGTATATATGAAGGGGTGATGTGTGTACACAGTGTAGTATATATGAAGGGGGTGATGTGTGTACACAGAGTGTAATATATATGAAGGGGTGATGTGTGTACACAGTGTAATATATATGAAGGGGTGATGTGTGTACACAGTGTAGTATATATGAAGGGGGTGATGTGTGTACACAGAGTGTAATATATATGAAGGGGTGATGTGTGTACACAGTGTAGTATATATGAAGGGGTGATGTGTGTACACAGAGTGTAATATATATGAAGGGGTGATGTGTGTACACAGTGTAGTATATATGAAGGGGGTAATGTGTGTACACAGAGTGTAATATATATGAAGGGGGTGATGTGTGTACACAGAGTGTAATATATATGAAGGGGTGATGTGTGTACACAGAGTGTAATATATATGAAGGGGTGATGTGTGTACACAGTGTAGTATATATGAAGGGGTGATGTGTGTACACAGTGTAGTATATATGAAGGGGTGATGTGTGTACACAGTGTAGTATATATGAAGGGGTGATGTGTGTACACAGTGTAGTATATAGGGGGGGGGATGTGTGTACACAGTGTAGTATATATATGAAGGGGTGATGTGTGTACACAGAGTGTAGTATATATGAAGGGGTGATGTGTGTACACAGTGTAGTATATATGAAGGGGTGATGTGTGTACACAGTGTAGTATATATGAAGGGGTGATGTGTGTACACAGTGTAGTATATATGAAGGGGTGATGTGTGTACACAGTGTAATATATATGAAGGGGTGATGTGTGTACACAGTGTAGTATATATGAAGGGGGTGATGTGTGTACACAGTGTAGTATATATGAAGGGGTGATGTGTGTACACAGTGTAGTATATATGAAGGGGGTGATGTGTGTACACAGAGTGTAATATATATGAAGGGGTGATGTGTGTGTACACAGTGTAGTATATATGAAGGGGGTGATGTGTGTACACAGAGTGTAATATATATGAAGGGGTGATGTGTGTACACAGTGTAGTATATATGAAGGGGTGATGTGTGTACACAGTGTAGTATATATGAAGGGGTGATGTGTGTACACAGTGTAATATATATGAAGGGGTGATGTGTGTACACAGTGTAGTATATATGAAGGGGGTGATGTGTGTACACAGTGTAGTATATATGAAGGGGTGATGTGTGTACACAGTGTAGTATATATGAAGGGGGTGATGTGTGTACACAGAGTGTAATATATATGAAGGGGTGATGTGTGTACACAGTGTAATATATATGAAGGGGTGATGTGTGTACACAGTGTAGTATATATGAAGGGGGTGATGTGTGTACACAGAGTGTAATATATATGAAGGGGTGATGTGTGTACACAGTGTAGTATATATGAAGGGGTGATGTGTGTACACAGAGTGTAATATATATGAAGGGGTGATGTGTGTACACAGTGTAGTATATATGAAGGGGGTGATGTGTGTACACAGAGTGTAATATATATGAAGGGGGTGATGTGTGTACACAGAGTGTAATATATATGAAGGGGTGATGTGTGTACACAGAGTGTAATATATATGAAGCTGTGATGTGTGTACACAGTGTAGTATATATGAAGGGGTGATGTGTGTACACAGTGTAGTATATATGAAGGGGTGATGTGTGTACACAGAGTGTAGTATATATGAAGGGGTGATGTGTGTACACAGAGTGTAGTATATATGAAGGGGTGATGTGTGTACACAGTGTAGTATATATGAAGGGGTGATGTGTGTACACAGTGTAGTATATATGAAGGGGTGATGTGTGTACACAGTGTAGTATATATGAAGGGGGTGATGTGTGTACACAGTGTAGTATATATGAAGGGGGTGATGTGTGTACACAGTGTAGTATATATGAAGGGGGTGATGTGTGTACACAGTGTAATATATATGAAGGGGTGATGTGTGTACACAGAGTGTAATATATATGAAGGGGTGATGTGTGTACACAGTGTAATATATATGAAGGGGTGATGTGTGTACACAGTGTAATATATATGAAGGGGTGATGTGTGTACACAGTGTAGTATATATGAAGGGGTGATGTGTGTACACAGTGTAGTATATATGAAGGGGGTGATGTGTGTACACAGTGTAGTATATATGAAGGGGGTGATGTGTGTACACAGTGTAATATATATATGAAGGGGGGTGATGTGTGTACACAGTGTAGTATATATGAAGGGGGGTGATGTGTGTACACAGTGTAGTATATATGAAGGGGGTGATGTGTGTACACAGTGTAATATATATGAAGGGGTGATGTGTGTACACAGTGTAGTATATATGAAGGGGGTGATGTGTGTACACAGTGTAATATATATGAAGGGGGTGAAGTGTGTACACAGTGTAATATATATGAAGGGGTGATGTGTGTACACAGTGTAGTATATATGAAGGGGTGATGTGTGTACACAGTGTAGTATATATGAAGGGGGTGATGTGTGTACACAGAGTGTAATATATATGAAGGGGTGATGTGTGTACACAGTGTAGTATATATGAAGGGGTGATGTGTGTACACAGTGTAGTATATAGGGGGGGATGTGTGTACACAGAGTGTAATATATATGAAGGGGGTGATGTGTGTACAGAGTGTAATATATATGAAGGGGTGATGTGTGTACACAGTGTAGTATATATGAAGGGGGTGATGTGTGTACACAGAGTGTAATATATATGAAGGGGTGATGTGTGTACACAGTGTAGTATATATGAAGGGGTGATGTGTGTACACAGAGTGTAATATATATGAAGGGGTGATGTGTGTACACAGTGTAGTATATATGAAGGGGGTGATGTGTGTACACAGAGTGTAATATATATGAAGGGGGTGATGTGTGTACACAGAGTGTAATATATATGAAGGGGTGATGTGTGTACACAGAGTGTAATATATATGAAGGGGTGATGTGTGTACACAGTGTAGTATATATGAAGGGGTGATGTGTGTACACAGTGTAGTATATATGAAGGGGTGATGTGTGTACACAGTGTAGTATATAGGGGGGGGATGTGTGTACACAGTGTAGTACATATATGAAGGGGTGATGTGTGTACACAGAGTGTAGTATATATGAAGGGGTGATGTGTGTACACAGTGTAGTATATATGAAGGGGTGATGTGTGTACACAGTGTAGTATATATGAAGGGGTGATGTGTGTACACAGTGTAATATATATGAAGGGGTGATGTGTGTACACAGTGTAGTATATATGAAGGGGGTGATGTGTGTACACAGTGTAGTATATATGAAGGGGTGATGTGTGTACACAGTGTAGTATATATGAAGGGGGTGATGTGTGTACACAGAGTGTAATATATATGAAGGGGTGATGTGTGTGTACACAGTGTAATATATATGAAGGGGTGATGTGTGTACACAGTGTAGTATATATGAAGGGGGTGATGTGTGTACACAGAGTGTAATATATATGAAGGGGTGATGTGTGTACACAGTGTAGTATATATGAAGGGGTGATGTGTGTACACAGTGTAGTATATATGAAGGGGTGATGTGTGTACACAGTGTAATATATATGAAGGGGTGATGTGTGTACACAGTGTAATATATATGAAGGGGGTGATGTGTGTACACAGTGTAGTATATATGAAGGGGTGATGTGTGTACACAGTGTAGTATATATGAAGGGGGTGATGTGTGTACACAGAGTGTAATATATATGAAGGGGTGATGTGTGTACACAGTGTAATATATATGAAGGGGTGATGTGTGTACACAGTGTAGTATATATGAAGGGGGTGATGTGTGTACACAGTGTAGTATATATGAAGGGGTGATGTGTGTACACAGAGTGTAATATATATGAAGGGGTGATGTGTGTACACAGTGTAGTATATATGAAGGGGGTGATGTGTGTACACAGAGTGTAATATATATGAAGGGGGTGATGTGTGTACACAGAGTGTAATATATATGAAGGGGTGATGTGTGTACACAGAGTGTAATATATATGAAGCTGTGATGTGTGTACACAGTGTAGTATATATGAAGGGGTGATGTGTGTACACAGTGTAGTATATATGAAGGGGTGATGTGTGTACACAGTGTAGTATATATATGAAGGGGTGATGTGTGTACACAGAGTGTAGTATATATGAAGGGGTGATGTGTGTACACAGAGTGTAGTATATATGAAGGGGTGATGTGTGTACACAGTGTAGTATATATGAAGGGGTGATGTGTGTACACAGTGTAGTATATATGAAGGGGTGATGTGTGTACACAGTGTAGTATATATGAAGGGGGTGATGTGTGTACACAGTGTAGTATATATGAAGGGGGTGATGTGTGTACACAGTGTAATATATATGAAGGGGTGATGTGTGTACACAGAGTGTAATATATATGAAGGGGTGATGTGTGTACACAGTGTAATATATATGAAGGGGTGATGTGTGTACACAGTGTAATATATATGAAGGGGTGATGTGTGTACACAGAGTGTAATATATATGAAGGGGTGATGTGTGTACACAGTGTAATATATATGAAGGGGTGATGTGTGTACACAGTGTAATATATATGAAGGGGTGATGTGTGTACACAGTGTAGTATATATGAAGGGGTGATGTGTGTACACAGTGTAGTATATATGAAGGGGGTGATGTGTGTACACAGTGTAGTATATATGAAGGGGGTGATGTGTGTACACAGTGTAATATATATATGAAGGGGGGTGATGTGTGTACACAGTGTAGTATATATGAAGGGGGGTGATGTGTGTACACAGTGTAGTATATATGAAGGGGGTGATGTGTGTACACAGTGTAATATATATGAAGGGGTGATGTGTGTACACAGTGTAGTATATATGAAGGGGTGATGTGTGTACACAGTGTAATATATATGAAGGGGTGATGTGTGTACACAGAGTGTAATATATATGAAGGGGTGATGTGTGTACACAGTGTAGTATATATGAAGGGGTGATGTGTGTACACAGTGTAGTATATATGAAGGGGTGATGTGTGTACACAGTGTAGTATATATGAAAGGGTGATGTGTGTACACAGTGTAGTATATATGAAGGGGGGGATGTGTGTACACAGTGTAGTATATATGAAGGGGTGATGTGTGTACACAGTGTAGTATATATGAAGGGGTGATGTGTGTACACAGTGTAGTATATATGAAGGGGTGATGTGTGTACACAGTGTAGTATATATGAAGGGGTGATGTGTGTACACAGTGTAGTATATATGAAGGGGTGATGTGTGTACACAGTGTAATATATATGAAGGGGGTGAAGTGTGTACACAGTGTAATATATATGAAGGGGTGATGTGTGTACACAGTGTAGTATATATGAAGGGGTGATGTGTGTACACAGTGTAGTATATGAAGGGGTGATGTGTGTACACAGTGTAATATATATGAAGGGGTGATGTGTGTACACAGTGTAGTATATGGGGGAGGGGTGGGTGACGTGTACACATTCTATTATATGGAGGGTTCCCTCTCTATACAGGACACATATCCTCCTATCCGGTCTTCTCCCCTCCTGTCACTCCGCACTCACCGGGGACAGGGTGACCCTCCATAGGGAAGGTTCGGCGTTCTCCGCCCGGCTGAGAAGGAACGATCCGGTCACTATGACGGCCACACACAGCCAGCTACACCGCCGTTTCCCTGCCAGCGCCATCCCGACACCGGAACCGGGTCCAGCGTGTCACTTCCTGCAACATCACCGTCACGTGACCCGGAGATTATTGCCCTTCATTGTGTGTTACAATAAAGTTCAATAAAAAAAAAGTGGAGTGGAGGTCACATGCTTCCTGTCTAACTTGGAGCCAGGGGGTCTCCACTCTGCGGACAGTCTCCCTTGTTGCGCTCCACTGTTTGTTCCTGTCTTCCTCTCTATGGTAGTATCTGAAGAGCGGTGGGGGTGCAGTGCAGCCAAGAATGGATTCAGGACCGGAGGAGCTGATGCCGCGGCTCCTGCCTGTAGGGGACTGCGACCTCTCCGAGGACTATGACCCCGCAGTCCCACCGCGGACACCGCAGGAATATTTGAGGCGGGTGCAGTAAGTAGATAAAGCATGAGACTGCCGCTGCCTGCAGTATGGATGTCCTGGCTGTGCAGGGCGCCGCACACGTGTGACTGCAGTCAGGTGTACTCGGCGTGCTCCGCTACAAATTCCTTCCCAGACATTCACCCTCAATGTGCGCCTCTACTTCCTTCATACAGGGGGGGCGTGCAGTTTATCCCCCTAGAAGGGGGGTGGGCGTGCTGTGCTCCCTTCTTAGAAAGTGGGGTGTGTGTAGTGCTCCCCCCTCCAGAGAAAGGTGGGGACTGTATACACCGCTCCAAAGATGCTGCTTGCAGGACTTTTTGTAATATTGAGCAAGTGCAGCGCTCCAGTGTGAAAGCCCTAGGGGTCTCATACTGGGGTTGCAGGGGAGGCGTTTTTCAGGCGCTATTTTTAGCGCCTGTAAAACGCTTCTGTGTGAGGGGTCTTCTACAGACTTCTACAGACATCTAAAGTCTCCCGCATTTGGCAGCAGGCTCCCGGACACCCGCGAGAGCAGGGCGATCTCCCGGCTGTACCTGTCACTCAGGAGGATGTAAGGCAGAAGGGGGGTGTGCCTGTGATCTGCAATTAAAAGAAAAACTGCAGTACTCTGGTAAAAGTTCCCCTCACTTTGGCTGGCTCTTTTTGCACAGGTCAGTTCTGTCATGTAACTATCTTGTGTTCAGCTGTCCTAATATCTCTCTCCCTCCCTGCTTCAGCCACTATCTTGTCCTGCTTTCCTTTCATCCTCACACAGACCCATCCATCTCTGCCTGTCACACTGCTCTTCTCCCAGATGTTAACCCTTGCTGATTGCTCCCTGCTAATTTTCAACCCCTTCTACAGCAGTCCAGACATTCTTTTCCTGCCACTTTGCAAACAATAGTCTCTCACAACCCCCCCCCCTTCACCTTCACACAGGTGTGTGCCTCCCCTACCTTCACACAGGTGTGTGCCCCCCTATACATAAACACTATAACTGGTTAGAATCCCCCACCCTGCACACCCCCCAACACTGAATCTTTAATAGTTAAAGCGGAGTTCCGCCGGGAAAAAAAAAAGTCAGCAGCTACAAATACTGCAGCTGCTGACTTTTAAATAAGGACACTTGCTTGCCCAGGGATCCCGCAATGTCAGCACCCGAAGCCGATCTGTCCCTTGCCTCTTGGGTGGAGGCACCGCCATCTTCGGTAAGGGAATCAGGAAGTGAAGCCTTGTGGCGTCCCTTCCTGGTTCCCTACTGCGCATGCGCAAGTCGAGCTGGCAATCCCACTGATCCCTGCTGTCTTCTAGGAGTACCGTCTTCTGGGACCTGTGTGTCTCCTAGAGGACGGGGGACAGAGGAGGCGCCGGACATGGCGTAGGTCGCGTGGATACTGCGGCGATCTATGCCCGGAAGTGGGAGCAAATGCATGTATTGGACAGGTATTTACTCACCCTCCCCCCTGAATGGTGCCAAATGTGACACCGGAGGGGGGGGAGAGGATTCCGATAAAGCGGAGTTCCACCCAAAAATGGAAGTAACGCTTAATGGAATCTCAACCTCTCCCCCTCCCTGACAGACTATTTGCTTTTATTCTACTGTGGCTATTCCTCACCAGCCAACAGTATTCCCTATGCCTATATCCATCTATATATCCCTATGCCCCACCGTACTGTACCCTCCTGTTCCCCCCCATAAGTTTGTAAGTTATGTTGTGTTTGTGTCCGCTAATGATTTTTGTGTATTTTTTGCAAAAATATTTTCTTTGATATTTTTTAGGGGGGCCCTGTCAGGTACCGGTAGGTTGTACGGAACCCCGTGATTTCTAACAGCAGCCCTGCCTGTGTGACAAGTACATGACCGTCCTGGTCTCTTCTATATCAATCCACCGGGCAGACTGGGACTGTCATGTACTGTACTTGTCGCATAGGAGATCATTGCGCAGCGGCACCCGAAAGTGGAGAAAGAGTCCGCTTGACTGGGGGAAGTTTTTTTTTTTTTTTTTTTTTTTTTTTTTTTTTTTTTTTTTAATTGCTACAGCCTGCAGATCACAGCACCCAGTCTTCTCTATGCCTATGCCCACCCCCTCCTGCTGGGGAACTCTCTGACTGGGATGGCTCCCTTGGCCCCGGCAGCCAGACCCTTGGCCCTAGTAGCCAGACCACAGAACCAGCAGGTGAATTTCATGGGCACTGGTATAGCTGCATTTAATTGGCTCTGGTAAGGCTGCATTTTATTTGTAGGTTGGGATGTCTGCTTATAGCAACCTCACACGACACAAACTTCAGGCTCCCGTCTCTGAGAATTTGTCAGAAGTTATCAGGCTGATAACAGAGCTACCGAGCAGCAGAAAGCCATGGGACTCAGTGCTTTGGAGAAAGTTAAGAAAACACTACAGATGGATGTGCCCAGCTCAAATTTCATGAATCGGGTTTACATTTACTTTAATTTCATATGACGTGATCATCAAAGCCAGTAGCGGTCCTGATAGCTGATAGCCTCCCCTCTGTCATCTGGAGACTGTTGGTTTCAGGACTGATTGCCACAAATAGTTGGCTTTTACAAGCAATATTTCTCCACGTTTTGTAGTTTTTACCTTTTTTGTTTTCATCAATAAATATATGTAATGGGATAATGCACTAGGCTGGTGCCCCCTCCTTTTATTAATTTTTTTATTTATTTTTTTATTGCTTGATCATACCTGTCAGCACTGGGATCTCCCCCAGGCTAGATGATATGCATGCACAGCTCAGGTTAACATGCCACAGAAGACCGCAAGCAGGCAGGTAGGAGTATTTCATTGCAGATGAGACGTTGCCAGTGTTAATTTCGTAGACTAAAATAATTATATTTTAGTCGACTAAAATACAACTAAAACAGTTGAGATGGCTAAAGCTAAAATGGCATTTTAGTCAAGACTATGACTAAAAGTAAATTGAAATTTGACATCAAAATCAACACTGCACTACCACATAAGAATATGTAGGGGCATCTAGCTGCTAAAAGAAAAGAGTTTCCTTTTTTTTTTTTTTTTTTTTTTCATATTGGTAAAATATTCAGGTAATACAGTATGTGCATTACAGCGAATAAAGTTTACATACATTTTTTTTTTTTATATATTTTCGAGTTCTGCTTTCTTAGCCTTAACCACTTGCTTACTGGGCACTTAAACCCCCCTCCTGCCCAGACCAATTTTCAGCTTTCAGTGCTGAGGCACTTTGAATGACAATTGCACTGTACCCAAATGCAATTTTTATCTTTTTTTTTTTTTTTTACAAATAGAGCTTTCTTTTGGCTGTATTTAATCCACCTCTGGGGGTTTTTATTTTTTGCTAAACAAACAAAAAAAGATACAATTTTGCAAACAGGTAAATTTCCTCCTTCATTGTTATGCACTGATGAGGTGGCACTGATGGGCGCTGGTAGGTGACACTGATGGGCAGTATTGTTTGAGGCACTGATTTGTGACATTGATAGGTGGTACTGGTAGGCGGCACTGTTGTGCATTGGTAGGTGGCACAGATGAGCTGTCGGCAGCTCTCCCTGATCGTGACCGATGTCCCTCTGTCTTCCGCCGGTTATCGGCGTGAGGAGAAAAAATAGCAGATTACCGGCTCTGTTTACATCACATGATCAGCTGGCTGACAGCTGATCACGTGGTAAGGGGTCGGTAATCGACCCCTTTCTCCGATCTGTGATCCAGCGAGTCTCATAGACTCGCTGATCACGGAGCAGGCCGGGCGCGCAGGCCACTCGAGCACAGGAGGACATCTATTGACGACCTCCTGGCAAAGTAGGTCCACGCTGTAGCCATCATTTGGCTATAGTGCGGACGTGAAGAGGTTAAATAGGGACGTGTGTTCCAGTACTTTTCATGTGTTTTTGATGCAGAAAAAAAAACGCACTGGACTGCATGTGGTGTGAACTGGTCTTTAACCAGCTGTCAACCGGCCGCCGTCAATTGACGGTGGCAGGAAGACACTGTTATCCTGGGCGGATTGCCCGGTAACCGAGCAGGACCGTGGATCTGTGTGTGTAAACACACAGATCCACGTCCTGTCAGGGAGAGGGGACCGATGGTGTGTCCCTTGTACATAGGTCACCTCCCCCCACAGTTAGAACACATCTAGGAAACACATTTAACCCCTTCCTCGCCCCATAGTGTTAATCCCTTCCCTGCCAGTCACATTTATACAGTAATCAATGCATTTTTATAGCGGGGATCGCTGTATAAATGTGAAAGGTCCCAAAAATGTGTCAAAAGTGTCCGATGTGTCCGCCGCAATATCGCAGTCACAACAAAAATCGCAGATCACCGCCATTACTAGTAAAAAAAAAAAAATGCTAAAAATCTATCCCCTATTTTGTATCTGCTATAACTTTTTTGCGCAAACCAAACAATATACGCGTATTGCGATTTTATTTTTATTTTTTTGCCAAAAATATGTAGAAGAATACGTATCGGCCTAAACTGAGGAAAATTTTAAAAAAATGGATATTTATTATAGCAAAAAGCAAAAAATATTGTTTTTTTTTAAAAAAACTTGACGCTCTTCTTTTGTTTATAGTGCAAAAAATAAAAACCGCAGAGGTGATCAAATACCACCAAAAAAAGCTCTATTTGTGGGGAAAAAAAGGACGCAAATTTCGTTTGGGAGCCACGTCGCGCGACCGCGCAATTGTCATTCAAAGTGTGACAGCGCTGAAAGCTGAAAAATGACTTGGGCAGAAAGGGAGTTTTCGTGCCCGGTAGGGAGGTGGTTACCGTATGTACTCGAGTATAAGCCGACTCGAGTATAAGCAGAGGTACCTAATGTTGCCTCAAAAAACTGGGAAAACTTGCTGACTCGAGTATAAGCCGAGGGTCATCCTCGCTGTTCTCCCATCCTCGCTGTTCTCCCATCCTCGCTGTTCTCCCATCCTCGCTGTTCTCCCATCCTCGCTGTTCTCCCATCCTCGCTGTTCTCCCATCCTCGCTGTTCCCTAGGTCGCTATTTTACATTGTAAATAGTACCTGTAAAGAAGCTGCGGCGTCCATCGTTCGAATTCCGCGGTCTCTTCCTGTTCCTTCCGTGATAGGCGATTCTCATCAGACACTCTCCACCTATCACGATCATTCTCTCATCCTCAGTTTCCCAGCAGACACTGTGTTGGGTGTTCCGCCAATCACAGCCGCAACGTCTTTACAGGTACTATTTTCAATGTAAAAAATTTCGCTGACTCGAGTATAAGCCGGGGGGGGGGGGGACTTTTAGCCCCAAAAAAAGGGCTGAAAATCTCGGCTTATACTCGAGTATATACGGTAATCTGTGTATGTAGTGCATGTTCAAACCTTAAAAGGGTTGTAAAGTCTCCAGGTGTTTCACCTTAATGCATTAAGGTGAAAAGCTTTCTGTGCTGTGTTTTTTCTTACATGAACCTGTTCGTTCCAGCCGCTGTCTCCGTCTTCATTGGATAGACTGATAGCAGCGGAAGCCAATGGCTCCCACTGCTGTCAATCAAATCTAGTGAGGCGGGGCTGAGTTCTGCTGTCTGTGTCAATGAATGCTGCAGCGGGACTCGGGTGCCCCCAGGGAAAGTGCGTCTCCGTGGGGTCACCGATGAAGGGGAGGAGCCAGGAGCACAGTCAGGGCACCCCAGAAGAGGAGGATCTGGGCTGCTTTGTGCAAAACCCTTGCACAGAGCAGGTAAGTATAACGTGTTGTGTATGTGTGTGGTGTTTTTAGTAAACAAATTTTTACATCCACTTTAATATCATAAATAATATGTTACATTTTTACTCCAGGAGTATATAATGAGTTTGCCAATTCTAAAGAAATGCTTAAATAATGCATTAAAATTTAACTAAACTCATTCGATCTTAGTAGACTAAAATACAACTAAAACTACATTTTAGTCAAGACTAAAACTAAATCGAAATTTGATGTAAAAATGAACACTGGACATTGCATGTCTCATCTGTGATATTGGCCTACCTGCTCCCGTTCCCACTGTTGTAAAAGGCCTTCAAGTGATTGAATGGGTTTTTTTGCAAGGTGATCGTTTACAATTTAAAATAGAAATAAAAGGCAAACCATTTTGTATAATGTAAGTGATCACATTCTCTCGGTTTTCAGCTGCATAGGATATCGGGGAGGAGAAGCAGCAGAATTTTGAGCTTCCCAGTAAAAGGATTTGGGGGGGTGTGTCAGGACAAATCTGGTCATTGGAGAGCAGGCTGAGTTCCCAGCATAACTAAAGAATTAACCACAGTGTGCTCTCCTGCTTAGTGTGGTCCGTTTTTAATAAGAAAGCAGAGGGACTGGCAGGAACACCAGGGATTTCACACAAAAGAAGCAACACAAAGCAAACGGGATAGTTTAAGTACATGGTGCAGCAGGCACATATCAGGAATATGATATGTTGGGGTAACGAATACTTTCTGTTCCCCTTTATCTGAGCTTGCAGCCTGGCTTGCCAAAGAAGGGTAGGCAGCAAACGTGCAGCCCAATCGCCCCCTCCTCCTCAACCAGCTTGCCATCAGCATAGGTGGGTAGCTCGCCGGGGAGCCACCTTTTTAACTCATCTAGTCCACACATTCTTGACTCAGTGGATGTGAGTGGGAAACTCACATTTAGCAGCAGTAGTAATACCACTGCCAAGTGTTTTGTCCTGCTGCAGGCAGAGGCTCTGACCAATCCCACATCAGTCCAAGCTCGAACTCCATCCTTATTGAAGTACTACTGCACACATTTCAGTGGCTCATCACAGTACATTTGTCTCCCTGCATGTGGAGATTTTTGTATCAAAATCCCAACCTGCTGATGGTAACTTTTCACCCCACCAATAGTGGGGTGAATTAGGTCAGAACCAGGCATGAGAACATGCCTAGAAACCTATGTATTGAGCTTGATGGTCCCCTTTTGATTTAATCTTTGGACGCATTTAAAATCTTGTGTTGAAACTGTGTTCCATTTGAAAACTGAGGTTTTTTTTTTTTTTTCTTTTTCTTTCCCCCTCCCCTTTATTCCAGGCTTGAAGCTGCACGATGCCCAGACGTAGTGATTGCACAGATAGATCCCAAAAAAATAAGAAAGAAGCAAACTGTTAGCATAGCGGTAAGTATTCAGCTTATTTCCCCCCTCACCTTCCAGGACAGCTACTTGAGAGATGATTGGCTCTGCCCTCTACAGGAAACACAAATCAGATACAATTTAAAAGGCCCCTCCTTTTCCTCTGACCCTCAGTTGTTTTGTGTTTCCAGACCCTCCAGGAGCACTGACACGTTTTTGTTTTTCTTGGGTCTGGTAACTGGTTGGTGGACCCCCCTTCTCTGGCGACATCCAGGACTAGTTTTGGCGAGTCCTGGGGAGGAGTTCTGCCAGAAGAGTTCCCTGTTTGGAGGTACTTGCCTACCTGGTTGTGGAAATGGTGGCAACTTCCTTCAGTTTTTTTCCCCAGCTCTGCTGCGTGGAACCTTGTCCTCCTCGTGCTTTGTCGAGGTGTACCAAGATGGCGTCGAATGACTTCCGGTGACGCGGGAAGATGGCGCCGCAACCGGAAGTCACGTGACGCACATCCGGGCGCCGCTTCTTTTTTTTATAAGAAGCACGGCGCGATACACTGAGGACATGCTGCTTAGGGGAACAGTCTGCTGAACCCCGGACAGGCGCATTTCTAGCAGGACAACAGCAGCCTATTTCTCTGGCCGATATCCGCTCGCCCGATGGAGCTTGACCTTTTTTTTTATGGTTCTTGTTTCTGCTTTTTTCTAGGCCATACCGATGAAGAAATGTGGGAACTGTAGGACCAGGCTCTCTGATAGTTATGAAAAACTATTTGGTGAGGATTGTATTCCATCCAGAGCTAGTTCAGAGACTGTCTCTTTAAAGGAGTTAATGTCTTCTGTGAAGGAGGTTGTAGCCTCCTTCCGGTCCTTCAATGACAGGGCAGGCCTGGGGCCTTCCTCATCTAGTTCCATAGCTCAAGAGCCTTCGGCCTCGGCTAGACCCCTTCCTCTGTTAGTGTCTGAGACCATTAGTTTGCACAATGCTTCTGATCTGGAAGAAGGTGAGAACCCAAGCTCTTCATCTGATGGGGATTCCGCATCGGAGGAGGATACGGGTAGCTCTAAGTATCTTTTTCCAGTGGAAGATATTGACGAACTTTATATATTGAAGTCAATATATACCTCGGAACAGATTGAGATGCCTCAGCTGGTCCAATCTATGCAAGATGAAATGTATAGGGGTCTACAGAGGTGGAAATCGAGAGCTTTTCCGGTGCACCAGTCACTTAAGGATATGATTCTTGCAGAGTGGAAGGAACCTGAGAGGAGGTTATTCCAGTCTAGAGGGCACAAAAGGAGATTTCCTTTTCAGTCTGAATTTGAGGAGAATTTCTTTAAATGTCCTAGACTGGATGCCCTTATGTCGCAGGTGTCCAAAAGGTCAGACCTGCCCTTTGAAGACTCCGGGGTCCTTAAAGATCAAATGGCGTCTGGACGATCTTCTTTCATCCGACACCCCCAAAGAGGAGATTAGGGAGTCTCTCCCACTCATTGCCAAGTCAGTTGCCTTCTTGGCAAGCAGCTTGCAGCTGCAGACTCCGTAAAGGCTGCAGCCAGATCTTCTGCTCTCATTAATTCAGCCAGACAAGCTATCTGGCTTAAATCTTAGGAGGGTGATCTTGCCCCCAAAAACAAACTCTGCGGCATCCCCTTTGAAGGCAAGCTCTTATTCGGTTCCTCCTTAGTGGAGGTCCTAGCTCATTCCTCTGAGAAGGGTACACGGTTCCCTTCTTCTCAAAGGAATAAGCCACAGAATAAGAAGCCTTTTTGCGGTTTCCAGAACAAGGTCAATTTTACAGGCGAAGAAAAAGTGGTCTTTTAACAAAGATAAGCAAAAAGGGGGGACTCTTTTTGCTCCCTCAGCCTTTTCCAAGAATCCCCAGTGACGCCAGAATAGGGGTAGGGGGAAGGCTGTCCCATTTCGTCAAGGAATGGGCGGAGACTTCTGACAATTCCTTTATTCTTCAAACATTAGAAAGGGGTTACAGGTTGGAATTCAAGAGTTCCCACCCCCGAGATTTTTTCTTGCCCATCTGCCGAGAGACGGCAAGCCATGTCGAGTCTGATTTCAGTGTGGGAAGCAGAAATGGTTATTTCTCCTGTTCCCGAAACTCAAAACTTCCGTGGATTTTATTCCCACGTCTTTCTGGTTCAGAAAGCCTCCGGTGGCTTCCGTATGGTCATAAATTTAAGCGTCCTGAACAAGTTTATTCTCTACAGACGTTTCCGGATGGAAAATATTTTATTCTGTAAGAATTCTGTTGTGGCCAGAGGTTTTCATGGTAACCCTGGATCTTCAGGACGCTTATCTGCATGTACCTATCTGCCAGAGCCACCGAAGGTTCCTCAGATTTGTGATTCTCATTGAAAATGGGCCAAGTCATTGGCAGTTCAATGCCCTTCCTTTTTGGTCTCTCGGCAGCACCCAGGATTTTTACAAAGATCATGGCCGAGGTCATGGCCTTTTTTCGGATGCAAAGTGCATCGATCATCCCATATGTAGACTATTTTTTTGATCTTTGCTCGAGACAGAGTCCCTTTTTCAGGATCTGCAGTTGGTTTTGTGGACCTTTCAGAAGTTGTGGTGGAAAGTCAACCAGCAGAAGTCCTGTCTGATGCCCTCCCAGAACATACTTTTCCTGGGTTATCTAATAGACTGTTGCCCAAAAGATTTTGCTTCCCGAGGAAAAAATGGTAAAACTTCTCTCCGTGCAGGCCTTCAAGTTGCTCCTGCAGTCCTCCCTTCGGCGTATCATGCAGTTATTGGGGTTAATGACTGCAGCTATCCCAGGGGTGCTGTGGGCCCGGTTGCACTCCAGACCCCTTCAGACATTTCTCTTGCGCCATTGGGAACACAAGAAGTTTTTTTTAGATCAGCTGGTAAGAGAGGGTTTTCTCAATCTCTCCTGGTGGGAGCAGCGGGAACACCTGCAGGGAGGAAAGAACTGGGCGCAACATGCTTCAGTGAAAGTTACCACAGACGCCAGTCTGTGGGGCTGGGGTGCACACTCTCAGGGCTGGCAGGCCCAGTGAGCCTGGTTGCCAGAGGAGGCAGGCCATTCCTCAAATTTCAGGAAACTACTGGCTGTGGGGAAAGCTCTTCTTGTTCTGCAAGAGAGGGTCTATTCAAGAGACCTATTAATCTTCTCAGACAATGCCACAACGGTGGCATACCTGAACAAGCAAGGGAGTACTCGTTCGGAGTCACTTCTAACGCTGACACAGATTCTGTCCTGGGCAGAGATCAATGTCACTTCAATCAGGGCAGTCCACATCAGGGAGTCTGCCAGTGCATTCTCTGACCATCTGAGCAGAGTGCGCATCAGTTCCAGCTGTTGGGAACTACATCAAGGCACGTTCCGGGAGATTGTGCCAAGATGGGGTCTTCCCACAGTGGATCTTTTTGCCTCCAGTCTCAACAGAAAACTGCCGGCGTTCTTCTCACTGGAGAGAGAAATGGAGTCCTTGGGGACGGATGCTCTCTCCTTCCCGTGGAATTTCAATCTGGCCTACGCTTTCCCTCCGTTTCCCCTCTTACCTCTGGTAGTTCGGAAGATTATTCAAGACCGGGCAGAAGTTGTTCTGATTGCCCCCTGGTGGCCCAGGAGGAGTTGGTTTTCCTCTCTGAAGACCCTCTCTGGATCTTCTACTCCTTCAGGGACCAGTGTTGCATCCAAACCCTCAGACCTTCCATTTGACGGCCTGGAGGCTGAGCGGCACATCTTACAGTTGAGGGGGTGTTCAGAGAAGGTTATTTAAACTATCCTGAGCAGCCGTAAGTTGGTCACAAGAAGAATCTATGGGAAAGTTTGCAAATCTTTTATTTCCTGGCAAAGGAAATCCGGTTTAGATTCTTTCTCCACTCCCTGTATATTGGACCTTTTGCACAGGGTAGTAGAAAAAGGACTCTGTCAGCACCCTTAGGGTTCAAGTTACGGCCCTGTCTTTGTCTAGCGGAAGATCCTTTAGTCAGGAGGTTCCTTTCAGCCAGATCTAGACATGTCATCAAACATATTCCTCCCTGGGATCTGTCGTTGGTCTTAAATGCTCTAACAAGGGCTCCTTTTTGAGCCTTTGCATGAGGCTTTCCTGAAATTAATTTCCTTGAAGATTTCCTTCCTTTTGGCTATTACGTCAGGAAGGAGGATTTCTGATCTGCAGTCTCTTTCCTGTTAAGACCCCTTCCTGAGGATTCTAGAGGACAGGGTAGTGATTAGGCCTGATCCTTTCTATTTGCCCAAAGTATCTTCAAACTTTCATAGGTCCCAGGAGGTAGTCCTGCCTAGTTTCTGTACCTCTCCCAAAAATGCGGAGGAGAAAAGGTTTAGTCTTGGACGTAGAGAGATGTCTTCTGCTTTATCTGGAGAAATCCAGTGGTTTTAGGAGTTCCTCCCAGCTATTGGTGTTATTCAGTGGCCCCAAGAAGGAGTCCAAAGCGTCCAAAAGCTCTATTGCTAGGTGGATTAGGGAAGCTATTTGTGAAGCATACAAAGCGTCAGGTCGCACCCCTCCTAGCTCATTCAACGAGATTCATGGCCACGTCATGGGCAGAAAGAGTGGGGGCATCATGGGAAGAAAATTCTAAATCTGCTGTCTGGTCCTCCTCTCATGCATTTGTAAAACATTATAGAGTTCAGATGCTTTCCAGCCAGGACCTCTCCTTTGGTAGGAAAGTGCTCCAGGCTGTCGTCCCTCCCTAAGGTATAGAATCTTGATTTATCCTCTCGAGTAGCTGTCCTAGAAGGTGAGGGGGGAAAACCCCCATTGGACGTAACGGTATTTCCAGGAACCTTCCAGGACAGTGTCTATATTCCCACCCTATTCTACTTTCACTGGTCAACTTTGTTTACCTGGTGGTGGTGGTTTTTTATGTTTCAATTTTTTGTTCTCTGCCGAGTGCACTTTTGGTGGAGGTTTACTTGATTTTCTAAACAACTGAGGGTCAGAGGAAAGGGAGGGGCCTTTTAAATTTGTATCTGCTTTGTGTTTCCTGTAGAGGGCGGAGCCAATCTCTCAAGCATCTGTCCTGGAAGGTTCCTGAAAATACCGTTACCGGTAAGTCTAACGGGGGTTTTTTATTGCATGACTTCTGTTAGGCCCCTTTCACACGGGCTTCTCCGTGAAGCGGTATCCACTTGCTCAGCAGGGGATCTGTCAGCTGATTCCCGCCCCCCCCCCGCCCATGACAGGTCCGTGTCTGCTCCACTATGCAGAACGGACAGGGCCCACTCTCGTCTATAGGGTAATCAATGAAAACAGACCACCTGTCTATTTCCATTCAGTGCCACCCAATCCGCCAGACAGATGAAGAATAGGTCCCCTATCCTGTTTTTGACACAGGATTGGATTAAATGGTGGCGTATCTGCTGCTCCATAGAAGAGACTGGAGGGTTTGATCAGGTCCCCCTGAAAAACTGGCAGGCAGACCTGATCGGATCGCCCGTGTGAAAGAGGCCTACAAGGATTTTATTTTTTATTTTATTTTTTTCTGGATGGCTAATATGTATTGTGCAGTGTTGTAACAATGTACATGATGTGCTAAGAACCAGTGTTTCTTTCCCACAGTTGCCAATCAGATCCAGCATTTAGAGAGAACAAGTCACCATTTATAAGAGGCAAATCTTCACTTGTTCTAACAATTTAGCCTTAAAGGCTAACACCACTTTTTAGCCCTGGTTACACCTGTATTTAGGCTGTAACATGGTGTAAACCCCACCCCTCTCCCTGCTGTGACAGGACACATGGGTTCTTCTCCACCATAGCTGCTGTCACTTCTGAAATTTGCAGAGCTCCGCCTGCACAGACTTGTAGTTCTCATATCTCCTTGAATGAATGATGAGTCTTATCTGCCACCGTGCCTGACAGACTTGTAGTTCTCAATAGAACACAGGTGCGATGAGTGCCACACTCCTTGACCCTTCCCCCCAGCTGAAAGGAGGCTGGCTCGTGGTTATAATGCTTTGCAGGCTAACATGCAAAAAATAATAAAAGCATTTTATACTTTTTTTCCCTGTAGATAATTGTGCATTTGTTTTTGTAAAAGGTTAAAGTGGTCTTTAGCGTTGAGGTTTGTGCTGTTAAGAGATTTGTAACTGTCAAAGGCTGTCAGGATTAAATAAAAGCTTTAAAGCGGAGCTCCACCCTAAAGTGGAACTTCCGCTCATCGGAACCCTCCCCCCCCTGTGGTGTCACAATTGACACCTTTCAGGGGGGAGGGGGGGTGAAGATACCTGTCTAAGACAGGTATTTTCACCCACTTCCGGGAGTCCTCTCTGCGGAAAGTACGTCACTTCCCGCAGAATACCCGATGTGTTCTGGGAGACACTCGGCTCCCAGAACACACGGGGACCAGTCAGAACGGCGCAGCGTGACTCGCTCATGCGCCGTAGGGAACCGTGCATTGAAGCCACAGGGCTTCACTTCCTGGTTCCCTCACCGAGGATGGCGGTGGGGGCAGCAGAGTGACGAGTGATTGCTCGTTCTCTGCTGCGGACGTCGCTGGACTCCAGGACAGGTAAGTGTCCAAATATTAAAAGTCAGCAGCTGCAGTATTTTGTAGCTGCTGGCTTTTAATATTTTTTTTTTCGGCGGAGCTCCGCTTTAACACAAAATTTCCTGTCTGTGGTTTTGTTTGTTTTTCTTTAATACTCAGGCATGTTTTATTTTGAGTGGTTGATGTGATCTTTGCTTTTAGCTTTCAGGTTGCCAACCTGCCCCTGAAGGTTATTCACCAAGTCTTCGTTGGCAGCAGCAACAAGTAGCTCAGTTCTCTGCAGTCCGACAGGTAATTGATACATCTGTAGTTTTGTATAGGTGCCCCCACAGACCAAACTGTCCAGCAAAAGTAGCAGTTAGGTTGAGGCAAAGCATTCAGCACCGACTGGTGTGCTTACATGGATCAGCTTTTATGTAAAAACTTTATCCCACAAGATGAAAAAAAATGAAATGTTCCTCGAACTGCTTTAAAAGTGTTCGCTGGAGTGCAGCTTCAATTTAAGTCCATCTAAATCTGCTAGTCTAGTACTACCCTCTCCCCAGACTGACAATGTTGCTGTCCAAACTTTATTACTTCACACACAATGCAGACACACTAAGACAGGAAGTGTTACTGGCTGGATCACTAGATGAAATAAAGGAAACTGCAATATATTGTGTTTAACCCTTTTACTGCCAGCGACAGAATTATGACGGCACAGAACTGCTTTCAGCTGGCCAGCACAGTACGTTTTTTATGTTACTGGCATTCCCCTTTTACATAGTAGGTAAGGTTGAATAAAGACAATAGTCCATCCAGTTGAACCTGTGTAGGTTCACACGTGTCGGTGTCTATAATTATTTCTCTCATCCCTGTATGTTGTGTTCTTTAAAATGCATATCAAAGAGCGTCTTAAAAATATCCATACACCCTGCAGCCACCACCAATTGTGGAAGAGAGTTCACATCCTTATTGGCCTAACAGTAAACAACCTCCTGCGCAGTTTAAGGTTAAACTGTTTCTCCTCTGAAAAAAGAATGGTTACCCCAAAGGGTTTTTTAGCAGCAATGAATTGAGGATAAGTAATAAAGTAAGGTCTTTTAATTAGTACATAATTCATTGAAAAATACAGTAGATTTTTTAAAATACAAACTCTGGTTGACGATACGCACAACAGCATAAAACATCGCTTGTGACAGATAAATATCCCAAATAAAACATGGTTGATTGCATAAGCAGCATGGTGATCCACATGAATATTCCGAATACCCCAGTACATTTCGACCCTTTTTGTGTCTTGGTCTTCTTCAGGGGGAATTATAATCTGAGGGAATATATTAAATATGTCTAATTTTAGGTATTGCATCAATGTAAAAAACATTGTTAGTTTATATGGTAATATTATTATTTCTATATATTCGTAAGTATATTTACCATTCAGTGGGGGTGCATGGTACAAACCAGAGGGTTTAAGAACGTTTGCATTCGATGATCCCACTGTCTCCGCTCGTCCCCACCGCACGCCCTAGGCGAGACCATATCCCACCAAGCTTACAAGGGGCCACGCTTTGGGATTGGAGAGGAGGACGAGAAGCGAGGCACCTGCAACTAGATGTAGAAAGATCGCAATGAATAATTGGTGGAGATTCTATGAGTACTTGGTACTGCTCAGAGGGTGCAGACTGGTTAATATAGTATATTGGTTATAACTTTATATTCGTATCATTACGTAATTAGTTTATTTAAATTTATAGATTAATCTTAATGAAAGTAGTTGGGGGAAAAATGGAAAGTTTATTGAAATGTAATTTGTTAATGGATCAAAATATAAAGTGAATGTCAGTGAAGTGATATATCCAATAATGGGGTATTTGAGGATATGAAAGATATGTTGAAAGGAAGCGTGATCCAAGTCACAGAAAACTAGTGTGAGCTAGAAAAGGGGTATAGATCGTCGGAGGCGATGGCCGGGGCACCTGTCTTCCAGAACGCTGAGGGGGCCACGCGTATGCCGCCAAGGGCGGCGGGAGCTGGTATGCAAGGAGGGATAGGGAAGGAGATGCACACCTGCCAACTATAGGCCATTAAGGCATACACCATATATATCCACAGACTTTGGTTGATCCTGAGGGATCCCTGAGACTCTGTCAACCTATTACAAGGATTGGAGTACTTGGTAAGTTGTAGCGTTGAGGTTTTTTAGACAGGCTGCAATATATTTCGAATTTTAACTACTTTCCATGGAATATCTCAATTACGCACACGCACCATCTCTAGGTTTTTTTTATAATAGTATAATACAATTTTATAATTAACTTTTTTTAATTATGGTTGGAACTTTAATCAAACATTGATATGGTCTCATTATTCAAACACTTAAACACTCGTCATTTAGTGTTACACATTTCTTGTTGGACACTTCATACTTCACTTCACTTCATTCACTTGGCTTTCTATTTATTTACAGAGACTCCTAAGGTCATAATTTTTCAAATCTATACCCCTTTTCTAGCTCACACTAGTTTTCTGTGACTTAGATCACGCTTCCTTTCAACATATCTTTCATATCCTCAAATACCCCATTATTGGATACATCACTTCACTTCACTGGCATTCACTTTATATTTTGATCCATTAACAAATTACATTTCAATAATAAACTTTCCATTTTTTTCCCAACTACTTTCATTAATAATGAGATTAATTAATCTATAAATTTAAATAAACTAATTACGTAATGATACGAATAGAAAGTTATGCACCCTCTGAGCAGTACCAAGTACTCATAGAATCTCCGCCAATTATTCATTGCGATCTTTCTACATCTAGTTGCAGGTGCCTCGCTTCCCGTCCTCCTCTCCAATCCCAAAGCGTGGCCCCTTGTAAGCTTGGTGGGATATGGTCTCGCCTAGGGCGTGCAGTGGGGATGAGCGGAGACAGTGGGATCATCGCATGCAAACATTCTTAAACCCTCTGGTTTGTACCATGCACCCCCGCTTTTCTCATCCACTGAATGGTAAATATACTTACGAATAAATAGAAACAATATTACCATATAAACTAACAATGTTTTTTACATTGATGCAATAGCTCAAATTAGACATTTAATATATTCCCTCAGATTATAATTCGCCCCGAAGAAGACCAAGACACAAAAAGGGTTGAAATGCATTGGGGTATTCGGAATATTCATGTGGATCACCATGCTGCTTATGCAATCAACCATTATTTATTTGGGATATTTATCTGTCACAAGCAATGTTTTATGCTGTTGTGTGTATCGTCAACCAGAGTTTGTATTTTAAAAAATCTACTGCATTTTTCAATGAATTATGTACTAATTAAAAGACCTTACTTTATTCTCAATTCATTGCTGCTAAAAAAAACTTTGGGGTAACCATTATTTTTTCTGTATACATTTTGCGTTATGCAGCTTTGATGGACTCTCATATATGTGTTTTTCTGTTTCCAAACTGTTTCTCCTCCTAATCTCATTGTGTGGCCCCGTGTTCTCTTACACTCCTTGAGACTAAATAGTTTTTTTTTTTCCTATGCTGGGTTCACCATTGAGGTATTTTGTAAATCGCAATCATATCTCCTCTCAAGCGTTGTTTCTCCAGCAAGAATACATTTAGTGCTTGTAGTCGTTCTTCGTAATTGAGGTAATTTGATTTTAGCTTGCTTCAACGCACAACTTTTGCTGCATTTTCTGTTCATTGCAGGATACTGCACTAACACTCAATGTGTTTTCAAAATCCTGTCATTATCGTGTTTAAGACAAAAAAAATATATACGGTATCTATATTTCTGTGAGCATTACTTTTTGATAAGTTTCTGTCCCACTCTGTAGCATGCTTTTTACAATGTTTACTTGCAAATTATTCACATTAATGTTGTGCCCTTTCAGAGTCTTCATAAGCACAGAAGTCATTGGAGGTCCCAGCCTTTAGATGGCAATGTTACAATGGTGAGTGTTTTATACAGGGCCACCATCGTGGACTAATAATTACTACTGTATTGAGGGGATCCAAAAGTAAAACTAAAATTCTCACATAAAAATTTAGTTTTGTTAAACACCGTAGGTAAATCAGTTTT
The DNA here is from genome assembly GCA_029206835.1 of Rana muscosa. Lineage (NCBI taxonomy): Eukaryota > Metazoa > Chordata > Amphibia > Anura > Ranidae > Rana > Rana muscosa. The sequence continues at coordinate 108,461,020 of CM055126.1, read as the reverse complement.
TTTTTTTTTTTTTTTTTTTTATATATTATAAAAAAAAAATAAAAAAAAATAAACAAAGTTTACATGTAATGTACATAGTTACTCTGGCACGTCTTGTAAAGTCTTCCTTCCTGTGTCTGCTAAATGTTAGTTTTGCTGCAAATACTGCATCAGAAGGTTCAGCATTGCGCAACAGCATGGCTTCTTCTAGTCCAGTTTGGGAACATAAAGGCAAGAGCATGCAGCCAATGCTGAATTGAGTAAGCATTGCCAGGCAAGGAAGGTGTGTGTGTGTGTGTGTGTGTGTTTGTTTCCCTTTCCCGTCTTTTAGGACAGCCACAGTGAGAGACCTTGGCTCCTCCCCTTCCTTGGGAAACACTGCGCCAGCCAATAAATTTCTACTCCCACTCCCTCCCTGCCAGACCTCAGTTTGTGTTTGCTCCGGAGGGGAGACACTGTGTATGGAACCAGGCCTAGGCAGTCGGGGAGGCTGTCGACTTAAAGGGAGGCAGGGGCTCTCCCAGGGCCGCAGCGTGGTACATACCTGCCGCACAGTCTGCCGTCCCAGCTTCGCCGAATGCAGGTGGAAGATCCGGGGGCCTGCTATCTCATCCACAGGGAGGCAGCTCCAGGCGGTTTGACTGCGGGTGATGTCATTTCTGACGGAGGGCCAGTGGGCAAAACATACAAAATCGTCAGGGAATCAAATACTTTTTTCCCTCTGCGGGAATGAAGCCGTGTGAGTTCAACTGAACTTGCACGACTTCACTCCCGCATGTCAGTCCCAATTTCGGCTGCGATTTCAGAGACCTCTGTGCAGGTTTTTGCACAGATGTCAATTTAAATCGCAGCCCGAAATCACAAAAAGTAGTACAGAAACTACTTTTTGAAATCGGTGCAGCGCCACAGATGTGGTGTCGCACCGATTAGGACGGTACCATTGACTGCATATGCTGCCGATTTTGACATGCGATTTAACATGTCAAATTGCTCCAGTGTGAACCAGGGCTAAAGTCACAAAGCTTACTATAGCCAGATGGCTTGGAGAGATTGGCCAAGCCTATACTTTGGGAGGTATGCAGATCCCAGCGGGTATTAGGGCACACTCTGAGATCAATGGCAACGTCGCAGGTGGAGAGGGCTGGAGCAGATCTGCAAAGCAGCAACATGGTCCAGTTTCACCACCTTTGTCAAACACCTACAGGGTGGACCTCTGCCTACAAGGGATCAGGCCTTTGAATGAAAGGTCTTACAAGCTCTAGTCTACCTAGGGGTAAGTGCTCGATTATCCTCTCAGGTGACTGTCCTGCAAGACATCTTAAGGGAAAAACAAAGTTACTTACCAGTAACGTTCATTCCCGGAGTCTTTCAGGACAGCACCGATACCCACCCGACTGTATAAAGTTGCTTGAGAGAGGAGCTGTGGTATTTAAGACTGTGTATCTCTTTATTCTCTCTCTCTCTCGTTCTCTTCTCTCTCTCTCTCTCGTTCTCTTCTCTCTCTCTCTCTCGTTCTCTTCTCTCTCTCTCTCGTCTCTCTTCTCTCTCTCTCTCTCTCTCTCTCTCTCTCTCTCTCTCGTTCTCTCTTCTCTCTCTCTCGTACTCTCTTCTCTCTCTCTCTCGTTCTCTCTTCTCTCTCTCTCTCTCGTTCTCTCTTCTCTCTCTCTCTCGTTCTCTCTCTCTCTCTCTCTCTCGTTCTCTCTTCTCTCTCTCTCTCTCGTTCTCTCCTCTCTCTCTCTCTCGTTCTCTTCTCTCTCTCTCTCTCTCTCTCTCTCGTTCTCTTCTCTCTCTCTCTCTCTCTCTCGTTCTCTTCTCTCTCTCTCTCTCTCTCGTTCTCTCTCTCTCTCTCTCTCTCTCGTTCTCATTCTCTCTCTCTCTCTCTTCTCTCTCTCGTATCTCTTCTCTCTCTCTCTCTCTCTCTCGTCTCTCTCTTCTCTCTCTCCTCGTTCTCTCTTCTCTCTCTCTCGTTCTCTCTTCTCTCTCTCTCGTTCTCTCTTCTCTCTCTCTCGTTCTCTCTTTCTCTCTCTCGTTCTCTCTTTCTCTCTCTCGTTCTCTCTTTCTCTCTCTCGTTCTCTCTT
>CM055126.1:108432387-108458863 GCA_029206835.1 Rana muscosa | reverse complement strand
AGATGGTCCATAAAGAACTATTGAACATCCATCCTGTTTGGGAAGTTATGAATGTGGTGGTGCTCCAACTGATCACGTCCCTTTTCTTCCACCTTTCTTACACTTTTTATGAAATGTCTTACTCTTCACTTATTCCCAATAATTAGGCTCGATTGTAAACAGAGGTGTAGATGATCTCTGATCTGATCTCAAATGATAAAATTGTACTGCATTGTTTGTATCCTAGGGATGGATCTTCTTTGTATGCCACTTTATAGTTGGTAAGGTTGAGTCCATCCAGTTTAACCTGTGCATGTGTTCCTGTCCTTCATTTCTCACATCCCTGTATATTATGTTCACCAAGATTGACGTCCAAGAGTCTTTTAAAACTATCAATACTTTCCACTGACACCACCGATTGTGGAAGGGAGTTGCACATTCTTACAACCCTGGAAGTGGAAAAACGCAGCTTAAGGTTAAACCAATTCACCTCCAATTTCATTGAGTGGTACCAGGTCTTCTTACACTCAGAGAATGAATAGTTTTCTACCTATGCTGTGATCACCATTGTGGTTTTTGTATACCACTACCATATCTCCTCTCAAGCATCTCTTCACTCAGATTTAATGTGCTTCCATGTATTACTGTTAATTTTTTTTATTGGAACTCTTTTCAATAAGATACTAACAGTATGCAGGTTAGGGAAATGTAGAAGTACTTCGCTGCACAAATGTTCCAAATCAGCAATTGAAGGCACAAAAAGGTCAGCATAACAGCCAGGCATCAATGATAATTTAGAAATAACAGCCTCCATGTTTTCCCTGTGACAGATTTATTTTAAAGTGGTTCTAAAGTCAAAGTTTTTGACCCCAATACATGCTCTGTATTTAAAAAAAATAAAAAAAAATAAAAAAAAACTACCCACTACCTATCCTAAGAACCACCCATCCCTAAACAATGACCCAACTACTGACTACTACTACAGCACCAAACCTCTCACCTCTGGGTCTCACAGGAGACACTCAGATCAGTGGAACCTTCGGCTCCTGCTGCTGTCAATTAAACTCCACTGAGGTTGGAGCGGGGGGCATGGCTTAATGGTGCGGCGTGTCTTGATGTAAACAGCCCAGCTCAGGAGCATGCATCCATAGCACCTGATTTGCAAAGGAGGAGTAGATGGCACCAGCGGGGGACTGCCAAAGAGGAGTTAAGGGACAGTTATGTTGAATAGTATTGCACCGAGCAGGCATATATAACATCTTTTCTCACTTTATTTATAATCACTTTAAGAGCAGAATAATACAAAAATAATAATATCAAGGTTATGAAATAAGCAAGAAGACAAAAACAAAGTCTTAATAAAAAAGAAAGAAAAAAAAAAAAAAAAAACTATGTACACACAGGGAAAAGAAGACAGACTTCATAAAACAGAACACAGATCCTGAAATTGCCTCTGCAACCAACACAATAGAACATGTGGCAACACTTAAACAGCATTTATACCAAATATGATTTACCTTTTATAGGTAGGCTGTTTGGTGGGACAAAAGCCAAGGAAACCTAAAAACGACATATACCAGCTAGGTTGCTGTATCCTTTCTTGCTTTTAAATGCCACCATCTTTCATACCCGCAACGGCTTCCAACACAAAGAAAAGATAAAGGAACACGTTCTTGCTAGCTTTTTGGAGCAGGGGTTACCTGCCAGATCCTAACACATGCACCTCTTTGCTCCTAGAGAGTTTGATATCCATTGAATTAGGCAAATTGACATTTGTCTATAACCATTACACAGCATGCAGAAGGTGAGAATGTCAGCCTATTTGCTTGTTATTTTAATTTATTTTTTAACCCATCATTGGTACTATAGGACATGATCACCACACTTAAAGTAGTAAAGGATCTAGCTCTAAGGTGTTCGCAAAATTATACCTTAAAAAGGTGAAATCCAGAGAAGCAAAATTCAGGTTTTCAGAGGAAGCACATAAGGTAGTTCTTAAAATGGGAGGAAGACCATTTAAAAAAACATTAATCCTGTTTATTCCAAGCTTTCAATTTTCAGTTGACTTGCATATGTAAAAAAATAACTCAAAACCTCATACATGGTTTGCTTGCAGAGGCAAAACCACAAATACAATAAGAAAATTGATGCATACAAAAAAAAAAAAAAACATTTTTTTTATCAGAAGTTTGTTTTCCATGCTACAGGTTGCTTCAACCACAACAGTCCCAGCAGAAAAACCCATGCAGGTTCTACTGGCAATGATGGGCTATTTGAATTGAGAGCAAAAAGGATAGGTGCAGTTTTACAGAAAACTACAGGACTCCTCCTACAAACCACTCAAACTAAGGACCCCACCACCCTCTCCTTAGCAAACAGGTACAATACTAGCTTTAACGCTAGTACCCTCAGCATGGGGGAGACGTATTACTAAGGAGGCCACAACTCTCCACAAACCATCATGACTCACACACCCATCCTCCGTCTCCATCCCTGTATAAAAGCACAGCAAAAGGGTAGGACTTCTACAAAGATAAGAAGCCAAGGTAGATGTTGCACTGGTCCCATACAAGCAAAGCAACATGAATTAAGGACTTTTAATGAAAGGTTGCCACCAGGTTATTTGCAGATGTATTGGATATAGTTCTGGTCTTTGGTGGTTTTCTGTAAAACTGCCGATATCCTTTACAAAAAAGATGAATTTATGGTTTCCAAAACCCTTTAGGCACTTGAAATCTCTACAACTTTGGCCATTTGAAAAAATAAAAATCTAAATGTTTAAATCTAAGCAGTAGGATAATTTTCCACTCCTGATCATCGTATATTCACGTGCAATAGTCTGATGTGTAGCCCTTCATATCACTGCTTCAAAGGGGTTCGATTACTGCCACTTTTTTTCTGAAAGTCAAGTTCTGAACAAAAAAAGATGGTAGATGCACCACTTAATGAAGGGAGGCTTGCTTTGAATGGACAGATATTGCTGTGTGCAGGGGAAAATGAAGGCAGTCTCATCTCTTCAGGAAGGGTCACCAGAATCTGCCAGATCTCGTTGTTCAAAATACCTAGATAAAGAGAAGGGGTAATTCAACACTTTGTCATTGTAACTTTCCCTTAAAGCCATATTCTAAGCATAAATACCTGTATTTAAAAACAATTCCCCAATTGCCAAAACATAAACCTATTTTAGGTGCACCAAGTGTGTTTTTCACGCCCAGCTACTGCCTTATAAAAAGTAGAAGAAGTGACACCATAACCAGTGCAGATAGCAGCACTGTGGGAGGTACCTAGCAGGTTCACACACTATAGGCTGCCTGCAGAAAACTGCAGATTGGGGCATATTGAAGACCAGTCACCCTACACAAGAAGGGGGAGCAGCAGGGACTGGTCTCCATTATAGCATGATCTTGCACAGGAGTGGTTTCATGCGGGATTACTGGACAGATTTAGTAGAAACACAAACCAAAGCACAAAGCAGAACACATGACTTATGTATTTAGAATATATATTAGACCATATTTGTTTGGCCTAGATAAATAGCTGTACTCTTTATACCAGTGTTTCTTCAGAACAGGCACAAACCATTTTAGTTACTTGCACACTTCTTTAATTCTATGAGCTATCGACAAGAATTTTGGTTCTTGCCAACCATAATAAAAAAAAAAAAAAAAAAAAACACAAACAAACAAACAAACAAAAACATCTAGTTATATGAAGGTGAAGAAAGAAAAAACAAAAAAAAAAAAAAAAGGGACAAATGCCTCACTCACATGGGTGCTGAGGCCTGTAGTTCTTGAGCTAGCAAGTGCTGCTTGCAGGTAGCTAATGTAAATGTATGTGCATGAAGAGACTACAAATACTGTTGCTTGGCCCAATTGGACAGGTGTGGGCTTGCAGGCGAGTGGCCCGTATGCAGACAGTTCACGCTCAGGGCTACTCACCCATAGGGCTTGCTCACACGTGTGTTGATTATGAAGAACAAAGCAATGCTTTGTAACGCTCTTATGGCATTTGTGTTTATGATGCGTTTTTGTTGCGTGTATAACGTGTTGAAAAACGCTTCAAGAACGTGCAATAAAAACGCTCATGGACCAACACTTGCTGATAAGGTCCTTTGCTGACACAGAAAGCTCAATGCCTCTGCTCCTACCTGGCACTAAATAGATCTAAAGATAACTGCAGTACTGAAAGCAAGACTCCCTGAACCTAAATTTTTAATCAACACATGCTTCAACGCAAAAACGTACATAGGAGGGGCTTCATCATTTAAATTTGTTGAAACTTGTTTATTGTTAAAAATATGTAAACATTAACACTCATATTTAGGAGTCACTTCTAGCGCTGCACAGTTATCTTTATATCCATTTGGTGTTAGGATTTTTTTGCAGATTATTTTGTGTTCAGCTGCTCAGTATATATAATTTAACACTTTTTGGCTGCGCAGTGATGCATTATAATTTTGACATTTCCTACCTGGCACTGTCCATATTGCTGGCTGGTTGGGAATTTTGCCTGTACACAGAAGTAAATGGCATTATCGCACGTCTGTACAACCAGAAGTGACTGGAGCTGCTCCGTCTTAGTTCTCCATCATTTCTCAGTCTATGCTAATACAGGTCCTTCTCAAAAAATTAGCATATTGTGATAAAGTTCATTATTTTCTGTAATGTACTGATAAACATTAGACTTTCATATATTTTAGATTCATTACACACAACTGAAGTAGTTCAAGCCTTTTCTTGTTTTAATATTGATGATTTTGGCATACAGCTCATGAAAACCCAAAAATCCTATCTCAAAAAATTAGCATATCATGAAAAGGTTCTCTAAGCGAGCTATTAACCTAATCATCTGAATCAACTAATTAACTCTAAACACCTGCAAAAGATTCCTGAGGCTTTTAAAAACTCCCAGCCTGGTTCATTACTCAAAACCGCAATCATGGGTAAGACTGCCGACCCGACTGCTGTCTAGAAGGCCATCATTGACACCCTCAAGCAAGAGGGTAAGACACAGAAAGAAATTTCTGAACGAATAGGCTGTTCCCAGAGTGCTGTATCAAGGCACCTCAGTGGGAAGTCTGTGGGAAGGAAAAAGTGTGGCAGAAAACGCTGCACAACGAGAAGAGGTGACCGGACCCTGAAGAAGATTGTGGAGAAGGACCGATTCCAGACCTTGGAGGACCTGCGGAAGCAGTGGACTGAGTCTGGAGTAGAAACATCCAGAGCCACCGTGAACAGGCGTGTGCAGGAAATGGGCTACAGGTGCCGCATTCCCCAGGTCAAGCCACTTTTGAACCAGAAACAGCGGCAGAAGCGCCTGACCTGGGCTACAGAGAAGCAGCACTGGACTGTTGCTCAGTGGTCCAAAGTACATTCGGTAATCAAGGTGCCAGAGTCTGGAGGAAGACTGGGGAGAGGGAAATGCCAAAATGCCTGAAGTCCAGTGTCAAGTACCCACAGTCAGTGATGGTCTGGGGTGCCATGTCAGCTGCTGGTGTTGGTCCACTGTGTTTTATCAAGGGCAGGGTCAATGCAGCTAGCTATCAGGAGATTTTGGAGCACTTCACGCTTCCATCTGCTGAAAAGCTTTATGGAGATGAAGATTTCATTTTTCAGCACGACCTGGCACCTGCTCACAGTGCCAAAACCACTGGTAAATGGTTTACTGACCATGGTATTACTGTGCTCAATTGGCCTGCCAACTCTCCTGACCTGAACCCCATAGAGAATCTGTGGGATATTGGGAAGAGAAAGTTGAGAGACGCAAGACCCAACACTCTGGATGAGCTTAAGGCCGCTATCGAAGCATCCTGGGCCTCCATAACACCTCAGCAGTGCCACAGGCTGGTTGCCTCCATGCCACGCCGCATTGAAGCAGTCATTTCTGCAAAAGGATTCCCGACCAAGTATTGAGTGCATAACTGAACATAATTATTTGAAGGTTGACTTTTTTTGTATTAAAAACACTTTTCTTTTATTGGTCGGATGAAATATGCTAATTTTTTGAGATAGGATTTTTGGGTTTTCATGAGCTGTATGCCAAAATCATCAATATTAAAACAAGAAAAGGCTTGAACTACTTCAGTTGTGTGTAATGAATCTAAAATATATGAAAGTCTAATGTTTATCAGTACATTACAGAAAATAATGAACTTTATCACAATATGCTAATTTTTTGAGAAGGACCTGTACTTCATAAATGCATCACCAACACACCCTAAATGCTCTAGGTGCTGTTAAGATGCAGATATTGGGCATGACCATTGAAATGAATGAATCGGTTGACACGCATCAATGCCTCATGAAAGCGACATGCTACCGTTTGTGTGAACAGCACTGTGTGCTATCATTATAATATTCATGGCAGGCGTTGCTTTGGGAATTTATCAAAGAAAGAAAATAAAAGTTCCTTCAAATTACCAGAGTCTAAAATCAAATGGTGTTTTAAAATTGCAATACTAGAAATAGTTTATTAGAGTGCCCATGCCAGCTCCAATATACGTGAAGGACCGGTAAAAAGTTGAAGATTAGAGCAAGTGATATTAGAAATAAGAAGCTGAAAACCCAAACCTGTCAGAACAGTTCTAAATAGTTATATTAGGGATGAGCGATGACAATTTATTAAAAATAGGAAATGTATGTATAAAATTGAATGATCTAATGTAATAAAAAAACAAAAAAAAACTCTGGGCTTGAAAGAATTGGCGCGCAAACCATCAACATTATTTGCACGGCCAATCAAGATTTAGTCCTCGAGCATAAATACATGAATTCTTGCATAGAAAAATTAAATACAGAAATTTCTAAATTTGTATTATATGACCTACATTGATACACACGTGTAACAGAACCAACACAAAACATGTCTGTGGTTAAAGTGGATGTAAACCCACTCTTATCATTTATAAAAATTACTTCCATAGTGCTGATCTATAAGGATATACATGCCTCCTGCATGTATCCTTACCTGTCAAATATCTCCCCTTTAGCTGTTTGGAGCCCTGCAATACTCCGGATTCTGTGGGAAGGTCTGTTGTCCAGGGCTCGGTGCGTGGAGTCGTGATGTCAGTAGACTCTCCACTAGGGTTGTCCCGATACCACTTTTTTAAGACCGAGTACAAGTACCGATTTTTTTTTTTTTTTAAAAAGAGATAAAAAAAAAAAGTATGTTTTTTTTTTTTTTACTATTTATTTATTGATTGATTTTTTATAATGTTTTCTTTTTTTAAGGGGGTGGGGGGTGGACAGTGTCAGTGTGTTTTTTCTTCTATTTTATTTTATTTATTTTTTACAATTCATTTATTTATTATTTATTTTTTTATCAGCCCTGTTGGGGGGCTTTGGTGAGATATCAGGGGTCTTAACAGACCTCTGACATCTCCCCTTTGAGACAGAGAAAGGGACTAGGGACAGATTCCCCAGTCCCTTTCTCAGCAGCCTCAGCTGCGCTGAAAATGAATGGAGAGAAGACAGCGTCTCCTCTCCATTCATAAACTGAAACATTGAAAACACAGTTTACGATGTTTCAGTTTTGTGAATGAACAGAGTCAGTGATCACTGACTCTGTTCATTCGGAACAGTAAGGAGCCGGGTTTACCGGCTCCTACCTCCGCTCTCCATCCTGACAGTAAGAGGGGGTGGAGGAGGAGAACGGAAGGGGATGGCAGCACGGAGGGAGACACCAGAGTGGAGGGGGTCACGGACGGAGGGAGACACCAGAGTGGAGGGGACACGAGACCGCAGAACGGAGGGGGGCTGGAGGAGGATGCGGGGACAGTCAGCGGTGATCGTGTGTGAGTTACAAGCACCGATCACCGCTGATATCACTACAGCAGCTTAAAAGGGGGGGGAGAGGCGGAGAGACTTTTAAATCTATACAGCGGTGATCTCCCACGCACGGATCACCGCTGACTGTCCAGGTATCGGGTGAAGCATCGGAAGCATTTGCCCGAGTACAAGTACTTGGGCAAATGCTCTGTACCGATACCGATACTAGTATCGGTATCGGGACAACCCTACTCTCCACCCACCTCTACACTCCCCTTGGTCAGGCATCGATATACACTGAAACTTCTGCTGGTCTTGTGGATTATGCCCCATGATCACCAACATCCAGTCAAAACCCAGGAAAGTCACCACATGACTTCAGCATGCCCAATCATGCTGAGGTTTGCAGCAGCCAATCCTGGGAGAGCTGGAGAAGGGGGGGGGGGGGGTGTGACATGCACAGAATACCTCTCAGACCCCTTTCACACTGAGCCGTCCATAGCGTCGGCAGTAAAAACGCCGCTATTTTTACTGCCGACGCTATTGGCGGCACATGTCGGCCAATAGAGGGGCAGTTTTCCCCCATGTTAGCGGGGGAGAAAAAGGGTTAAAACCGCTTGCAATGCGCTGCTAAAGCAGCGCATTGCGGGCGGTATAGCCACACTGTTCCATTGATTTCAATGGGCATGAGCGGTAAAAAAAACACACCGCTCCAAAGATGCGGCTAGCAGGACTTTTTTTTACCGTCCTGCTAGCGCAACGCTCCAGTGTGAAAGCCCTCTGGCTTTCACACTGGAGACAATGGAGCAGCCGTTTGAGGGCGGACTACAGGCGCTATTTTTAACGCTATAGTGCCTGCAATACGCCCTCAGTGTGAAAGAGGTCTTACACTCACAGCAAGGGGGAAGAACAGAAACCTATTTCTGCGTGTCTGCTTTTAAAAGGAAGATAAGAGGATTGCTCAGAGCTGGATTAACTCTTCGTGGCAAGACTGGGTAGAGATGAAACGACAGCCTCTGCTGTAACAGTTTGTTTATATAAAAATATTTTTTATTAAGACTAACACTTTAAAGCAAACTTAGAAAAAAAAAAAAAAAAAAGAGCCGATTTACCTGCCAACTAGACAGATGAACAAGTTTAAAGCAGATACCCTCTCATCTTCCTTGTGCTCCTACAAAGAAGAGAACCAAATCTTTAACAGATCCATAATATAATGACAAAACAAAGTAGTGCTGATTCTTGTACGGTTCCTCTGCATTGGACTATGGAGATTTAATTTCAGTATGTGTGGTATGTTTAATTCAATCTTATTTTATTATTATATTATATGCAAGAGAAAGACAGAAAAAGACATACTTCGTCTTAAACATTACAAACAGTGATAGGATACACCATTGACAGGCATCATGTATGGCAAAACAAAGCAGGGTTAAGTTACACATATAAGGATTGAGCACCTGTGTAGGAGGACCTCCGTGGGATTTTTGTAATATCAGTCCCTGTACAAAAATAAATGAGGTAAGGAAACCTTTATCTGTATTTCTGCGAAGGGGATCCTAGTTCCCCCGTATACAACTTATCAGATGAGATTATACACAAATCTGTTTGGAGAATATGACGTAGGGTCACTCATTGGGTTATTGGCATTAAGTAGATCGAAGCCCTGGTACGTTGTCTCACTGTATTCCTAGAGGTGTAATTAGATATAGAGAAAAGAAAAAAAGAATCAGGGTCAGGGGCAGATAGAAGGGGACAATTAGGTAGGGGACAGGAATCAGAATCCCAATCACTCCATCACGGTCCCACGGCGGACCCGTCCAGGTCACGTCCCGCCCAGGACACAAACTCAGAGGAGTATCGGAACACGGACCACGAAGTCCATGTGAGAGAGAACTGTTCACTTTTACCGCTTTCCTCCGCCAGCAAGCGTTCCAGGTCTCTAATGTGGTCCACCTCAACAGCCCAATCTCCCAGGGAAGGCATGGTTGTCGATCTCCAATGACGGGGAATCACTATTCTGGCCGCCGCCAAGAAGTGTCGCAATACATCATTTCTGATGGATTTAAATGACCCCAGGATTATAGACAGGAGGGCCACCTCAGGTGAAGGCTGGATAGAGGTCGCCATCAGTTTGCAGTAAAGTGTGAAAATTCGCTGCCAGAACCTCCGCACCGGAGGGCACTCCCACCAGATGTGGAGCGTGGTTCCCCGGGAGTCGAGACACCGCCAGCAGGCATCCGACACTTCCGGATTGAAGTGATGAATAGATGATGGACATCTGTACCATCTCGTTATTAGTTTAAACCCCTTCTCCTGGGTCTTAGTGGCTAGGGATAATTTGTGTGTGAGGATGAAACATTTTTGCCAGTCAATAGGGGAGATAGGGTGATGCAGATCTGTCTCCCAGGCCACCGTGTACGGTGGAAGGTCAGGGGAGTGGATATCGAGCAGAATGGAGTACAGTTGAGATACAACATGTGTTGGAGGCTCCACCTGCATGAGCAGTTCCTCGAATCTCGTCAGTTCAGCAAGAATGTCTGTAATAGACGGGAAAGTCCGGATGTAGGAGATAGTCTGTTGCCTCTGAAGCCACTGCATGGGGTGACGGGGGGTCGGACCGGCAGGGGTATCTGACCGTAAAGTGGGGTCTGCACGAAGGACCTGGGCAAGTCGTCTATGATCCTCCTTTCGCCATGGTCCGAATCTTGTTACAGACATAGCTGGTGAAAAGGCCGGTGTCCCAAAGAAGGGAGTCATAGGCCCCATGTGGTTTGATAAGCCCCTTCTGGACAACATGCGGTCCCAGATCCGAATCGTTTGACGGGTAAGGTCATTGAGAGGGCCTGAACCCCCCCGGACCGTGGGCAAGGTCCACGGGAGAGTGGAGAGTTCAATTGGGTTCATGTGGCCTTCTAATTGGACCCAAAGTTTGGTGGAAGAGTGGTGAAACCAGTCTAGTATGCGGGTAAGCAACGCTGCTTTATGGTATAGGGAGGCAATTGGGGCTCCAGCCCCCCCCCGAGCCTTTGGGAGAGACAGTGTTTCATACCGTATCCTTGGACGGGCCGCATTCCAAATAAATTTGGAAAACAGCTGGCGTATTTTCTTGAAGTACGAGTTGGGTATGTGAATAGGGATGGTCTGAAACAAATATAAGAACCTAGGGAGAACGTCCATTTTCAGGGCATTCACTCTACCCAGCCAAGAGAGCTGTTTGGACGCATAGTTGGTTAAATCTGCTTGGGTCCTAAGGAGTAGGGGGGCAAAATTCAGGGAAAAAAGTTGGGAAGCATCCGCCGGTATTTGAATTCCGAGATACCTTATGGAGGGGGACCCAGTTTTGAAGGAGAAAGTAGACGCTAGTCGTCGTAGGGCCGATGTGGGCAGAGATATGTTAAGGATTTCCGATTTATTGTAGTTAACCTTGAAGTTGCTAACTTCTCCAAATTTCTGAAACTCCTGCAATACCGAGGGCAAAGATGTGTGTGGATGTGTCACGAACAAGAGCAGATCATCTGCAAAAAGAGCGAGTTTCGTATGTGTGGGCCCGACTGTTATGCCTTGGATAGAGGGATTGTTACGTAGAGCAGTAGCCAGATGTTCCATAGTGAGAACATACAGGAGGGGGGATAGTGGGCATCCCTGTCGTGTCCCGTTGGATACAGAAAAGGCTGGAGAAAGCGAGCCATTCAGTCTAATCCTAGCATACGGAGAGGAGTAAAGGGACATTATTCTCGCCATCATATTAGTTCCCACACCTATTTGTTGCAGGGATAATCGAAGGAACTGCCAGTCGACTCGGTCGAATGCCTTCTCGGCATCGACTGTTAAGAGGCATAGTGGGATATCGTGGGACCGGGCATAGTTGGTTAGAAGAAGGGTCTTCAGGGTGTTATCTCTAGCCTCACGGCCACTCACAAAGCCGACCTGGTCTAAGTGTATTATCCCAGGCAACAACGGTTGTATTCTATTGGCTAGAATTTTAGCAAAGACTTTCAGATCGACCCCAATCAAAGAGATCGGCCTGTAGCTTGCACATAGAGTAGGGTCTTTGCCTGGCTTTGGGATGAGGGATATGTGGGCCTCAAGTGTTTGTGAGGGGAACAAGGAGCCCTCCGACAAAGAGTTGAACATCTTAGTTAGAAAAGGTGTGAGGAGGGCGGCAAAAAGTTTGTAAAACTTAGGAGTGAAGCCGTCTGGGCCCGGGCTCTTTCCACTCGGCGTACCCGCTATGGCTTTGGCAACCTCCTCTTCTGTGATTGAGACTTCCAGATCAGCGATGATGTCATCATCTAATGTGGGGAGCGCGGTTTCTGAGATATATGACACCTGGTCTTCCACCCTGGAAGAAGGGGAACCAGTCCCTTGAGTCTTAGATATATTGTACAGGGACTGGTAGAAGTCCCTGAATTCCTCTGCCATCTTAGTGGGTGAGGAGACCAATTCTCCCTGCGCCCCCCGAATATGAGGCACAAAGGTGGAAGTCGCTTTTGGGTGCAGGGCGCGAGCCAATGGCCTACCACATTTATCTCGAAACTTATATTGATGGAAAGCGAGCTTATCTGCATATGTGCGTGCAGAGGCTTCATAAAGCTCTCTGAGTTGTGATCGCGCCTTAGAAACGTCCGCCAGTGTTGTCACTGTCGGGGATCGTTTGTGTTCAGTTTCTAAGTTCCTAAGCTTTTGGTTTGCTGCCTCAATGGCGGCTGAGCGCTCCTTTTTAAGACGCGTACCCATTTGGATAAAGGCACCTCGTAGAACCGCCTTCAGTGCCTCCCACTGAAAGGGCAACGATGTCGTATCTGAAGCGTGGTCCGCAAAAAAGTTAGATATTGTATCCGAAACCCTTTTCACACATTCTGGATTCGTAAGCAACGAATCGTTCAAGCGCCATGACCACTCCCTATTCGGAGTGGAGGGGAGCGAGAACGTCATATGTATAGGAGAGTGGTCAGACCAGACCATTGGGTCTATGGTGCAGTCCGGGGACCAGTCTAGACAGCTATGGTCACTCATTAGGTAGTCTATGCGACTATAGGTTTGATGGACATGGGAGAAGTGGGTATAGTTGCGGGCCGTGGGGTGCAACACCCTCCAAACATCCACTAGACGCAAATCGTAAAATGCCCGTTTTAGAGCCCTCAGTTTGGGGAAGGAGATACACGATCGCGAGGTGGAGGAATCTAAAAGTGGTTCAAGAGGGGTGTTAAAATCTCCCCCCAGTACGAGCTTACCCTCCATGAATCCCGACAGAACCCTCAAGTATTGTAACGCGGCCGATACTTGGTTAATATTAGGGAGGTAAATGTTGGCTACCGTAAATTTGGTACCCCATAACATGAATTTCACAAAAACATACCTCCCCTGTGGGTCCGAGAGATGATCAAGTACCTCTATAGGGAGCGTCTTATGAAAAGCCACAGACACTCCCCTGGCTTTCTGGGTTGGGCTAGTGCTGTGGAACCACCTGTTGAAATATCTGCTGGAGCAGGAAGGGGTGGAGGCAGAGTGAAAATGTGTCTCCTGGAGAAGAAGCACATTGACCTGGCGTTTGTGCATTTGATACAGGATTTGTCCTCTTTTGGTGGCAATATTAAGCCCATTGACATTGTAGGAACAGAATTGTAGCCTAGGGCGAGAGATCACTGTGTGAGCCATGACGGAGCGACAGGGGGGGAGGGTGAGGGGAGGTGAGAGAGAAATAAGGAAAGAAACAGAAAAAAGGGGGAAAACACAGCAGGGGAGGAAGAGAGGAGGTAGAGCGATGTGGGGAAGAGATTGAACAGAGAGAGCACCTGGGGAAGGTGGCTCAAAAATACTAAAGTGTGCGCAAAAACGTAACACTTCGTGAAATATCACGTAGTAGGCACGAACTGTGCCAATCCTATTTTAGGGGGAGAGAACGGGGTTAGAACAGCTGAGTTGTGTTCCCGACAACCTAGCAGGCATAAATAACATAACTGTAAAGTAACACACCCAATGACCGTGGTATTTAAAGCTCACCTGTCTAGTCACTAAAGAGCAATGTCAGATTAAAACACCATTGGTACGCTTGAGTACAATAAACAATCAAAAATGACATAAAAAAGAAAAAAGAACATCAGTGAAGAACAAGGTGTATACAAACTGGTGGCAAGATAAAGGCACAGGTATTCCCGCGTAATCATGCGGGGGTAGGAAACATCAATTGCTACATTTATAGCAGCATTAACTATGATTGTCATCACGGCTCAGCTCAGATATCTGTGTAAACGCACAGAAGGTGTCAGTGCCAAGGTCAGCCAGTTTCAAGCCCCAAGGACATAAATGCCCAGAGCCCAAGGGAAGACCCGGAGGTCCCCGGACAAGCCAAAGGGCTATGTCCGGGAAACCCCAGGCCAACCCGCAGAGCCAGAGCCGTGAGAGAACACATCAACATCACTGGCCGCTTTTCCAGAACCCCATCAAGTACAACCGCACCAGCCGAGGGCAGCGAACTGCTTTTCGAGCCATGTGAGACAACTAAACTGTCAGCAGCATTTAAATAACGTTAGCAAGAGTCAGTGGGCTGAGAGTGCAAGTACACTGTGAAGACATAACAAAACAGGGAAAACAGAAGGTGGACCTGGCCGGAGTCTCATAAAAGAGCTGTATCCACCTAGTAGGTAAAAGGACATAGCAGAAAGAACCATTTCAGGTCACAGACGACAGAGTCCGGATCAGTCCTCTGGTGACGTGGCTCGCCGCTCTCTAGGACCAGAAGGTACCGATCTAGACTGAGGGCGTCCTCGACGTTGCAGAGGAGGGCCCGGTAGCCGCTGACGGTCATCTGGGGGGTCCAACCAGTTCGGGACGACAACAGGGTCCCGGCCCAGGAACAGGAAGAAGGCAGGAAGCTGGTCCGGGTCTGAGAGGACAAATTTGTGGTTATCTTCCCGGGTCACTTTGATGCTGAATGGGTGACCCCAAGTGTACGTGGCGCCTACTTGGCAAAGCAAGTCCAGCAGAGGGCGGACCATTCGCCGCATGTACAGCGTGTTGTGGGAAAGGTCCGGATAGAGGTGTATAGATGATCCGTGAAAGTCTAGTGGCCCCAGGCCTTGCGCAAAATCTCCTCCTTTAGGGTATAGTAGTGCACCCGGCAGAGGACGTCACGAGGGCGGTCCCTGCGATCCCCTCCTATGCCTCCCACTCTATGTACTCTGTCCAATTCAATGGGAGATGTAACTTCCCTGCCCAGGACCTGGTTAAGGATAGCAATGACAGTGGGTTTGAGATCAGTACCTGAGGTCGCCTCCGGGACCCCCTGCAGCCGGATGTTGTTCCTGCGACTCCGGTTCTCACTATCTTCTATCCGGAGCTGGTGTTGCCTTAGACGGGAGAGATGAGCCGTAGATGCATTTTCAAGCGCCGTTATGCGGGCTGAGTGGTCTTCTTGGGTGGTGACCATAGCAGAAACCGTGACCTCAGACGCGGAGACACGTTGTTTGAGGGCATTTAGTTCAACATGGAGAGAAGTTTCCATTTTGGAAGCCCAGGAATCAAAGTCAGCTCGGAAGGCAGACAGTATGGCAGTGGATGTGGCGCCTGGGGAAAGCGTCTCCGCTGAGACAGTGCCCTCGCCAAGGACAGTGGGATCCATCAGAGGAGCCGGGTGTGTACCCGGGCCGGTCCCACCGGCAGAGGAAGCTGCTGCAGTCGGGGGAGGAGGTTGTGATCTGCCTGAGGCTCGGGTTGACGAGGGTTTATCCTTCCCTGTACGGGAGTCCTGCGATGTTGTGCGTAGCAGGTACCGTTGAATAGTACCTTGTTGCAGTTCAGCGGAGTCAGCAGAGGTAGAGCTGGAAGCCGCCATCAGCCGGTTGGGCGTGATTGGTTGGGAACGTAGCCTGCGGTCGTCGGGAGAGCACAGAGCTCAGCGGTGCATGTCTTCAGCCCTCCATCCTCAGCCACGCATCATCAAAGGTGGAACGGATGAGCAGAGGATGCGACCCGTGTTGCAAATGGGGATCAGTGCTTACTGTGATGTTACTGTCCTTTTTGGAGTGCCTGTGCATGTGCTGCAGCACAGCGACACGGCAGTTTAGGCAGTACCGGTGGCCGAGGAGGGAGTGGATGGAGGTCAGTGGTAAGAGTTAGCACTGAGTCCGGGTGGAGCAAGATGGCCGCTACACTCCTTGTCAGTGTGTGACTGGAGGAGTGCGGGGAGGGCGAGATGGATGAGGTATAGGCTCAGCTGCCCCGTAGGCCAGAATAGCCAGGATTTGATGTATAGGGTGAAGCAGGTTCAAGTGGGCAGGGGGGGGACCCAGCAGCACTATGGTCGGGTGTAGCAAGATGGCCGCCCCTTAAGCCTATGGGATCAGGGCTCCCACCAGGTACTCCCGTCTGCCAGCCAGGGGGGGGATTAGCCTAGGTCTAATGTCCTGTATTTCACCCCTGCCCCGCTTACCCTGTGTGGGATGGTCCTTCTTGCTGGATGCTGCGTTGGGTGTAGTGGGAGCAGCAAGATGGCCGCCGACTTCCAGAGGTAGGCCGGAGCCGCGGACTTTCCTAAGGCTGGCCGCCGCGGGTGTGTGAGGCCGAACGTTCCGGGATCTCTCAGGCAGCTAGCTCCATCCAGTGCAGGTACAGGTGTGGCCGAGCCTCTCGCCGTAAACCCCGCCGACCGCAGCACTCCAGGCCGGAGGATGCAAATGTTATTGTAGGCCGCAAGATGGCTGTCAGGCTCCGGAGCCGACCACGGGCCAGGAAGAAGACCGAGGGGGCTCCTTACTGTATAGACACCCCCATCCAAGCCTGGATGGAGACGCAGGGTGTCCTGTGGGTATCCGTAGACCCCCTGGGAGGTGTTGGAGGCTTTGTGGGCCCCAAGATGGCGTTGGGCCCGAGCTGCATGAAACTGGCCTGGCAAGTTCTGGACGGCCGGCCCAAAGTCAAAAATGTACACCGGATTGCAGGTAGGAGACCCTCAGGAGCAATGGGGGTAGATTTGGAGTATCATCCAAGTAATAAGTAGCGAGGATGGCTATGGATGTAAGGTATGGTTGCAGAGCTCAATGTCTGCACGTCTTCCTCAGTCGGCTCCCGGACACGCCCCCCCCTGTGGTATGTTTAAATGCCCATGTTGTACATTATGGTGATTGATCATTCCCGCATGACAAACTAAAAAAATAATATTTTTAAAACACCACACCCACAGACTTTAAAACATCCAAGCGATGGTTTCTATCAGTTTTGACGGGATTAAAATCACCCACTTTATTTGATGAATCTGTCAATTATCGTACACCCAAAGTTATCTTGGTAGCTCTAGAGAAGGAAATCTGGACCAAAACTATTGACGCTTTAGCACACTGCAAGGAACATACTATACATACCACTGCTGCTCTGACTTGAGAGCACCTGCGTGCCAGTTGTCGGATGAGGGAGTGAGCCTCTGGCATAAGTGGTTTCTCCAAGCAGGCAAGCAAGGCATACAACCAACGACCCTGAGAAGAAACAGGTAAGAGCCAACATCAAGCAAATTAAAATTAACTGTACAAACCTTTAAGAAAATATACTCACCAGCTCTGGAGTAAAGTCTCTTTCTTCAAACCAGTTCACAAGATACTCCAACACACTTGTAACAGTTGCCTTAAAAAAAAAAAAAAAAAACAGAGTTTGGGATTAAAGTACCATTTTTGTGTTTACAGGTGACAATGCTGCATAGTCTCTACTATGTACAGTATCTCATAAAAGTGATTACACCCCTCACATTTTTCTAAATATATATCTTTTCATGTGACAACACTGAAGAAATTACACTTTACATTGTAGCAAAGTAGTGAGCGTACAGCTTGTATAGATTTGCTGTCCCCTCAAAACAACACACAGCCATTAATGTCTAAACTACTGGCAACCAAAAGTGAGTACACCCCTAAGGGAAAGTGTCCTGGGCCCAAATAGCCTTTTTCCCTCCCCGGTGTCATGTGACTCATTAGTGTTACAGGGTCTCAGGTATAAATGGGGAGCAGGTGTGTTAAATTTGGTGATATCGCTCTCACTCTCTCATACTGGTGGAAGTTCAACATGGCACCTCATGGCAAAGAACTCTGAGGATCTGAAAAAAAGAATTGCTGCTCTGCGTGAAGATGACCTAGCCCTAGGCTAGAACAAGATTGCCAAGACCCTAAAACTGAGCTGCAGCACGGTGACCAAGACCATACAGCAGCTTAACAGGACAGGTTCCACTCAGAACAGGCCTCACCATGGTGGACCAAAGAAGTTGAGTGCACGTGCTCAGCGTCATA
This sequence comes from Rana muscosa, assembly GCA_029206835.1. NCBI lineage: Eukaryota > Metazoa > Chordata > Amphibia > Anura > Ranidae > Rana > Rana muscosa. Next base: position 108,440,847 of record CM055126.1, on the reverse strand, counting down.
TCCAGGAGGTTGTCTTTGGGAAATAGACGTACGAGTGCTTCCAGCATTGCTGCAGAGGTTGAAGGAGTGGGGAGCCAGCCTGTCAGTGCTCAGACCATTCATTGCATCAAACTGGTTTTCATGGCTGTCGTCCCAGAAGGAAGACTCTTCTAAAGATGATGCACAAGAAAGCCCGCAGTTTGCTGAAGACAAGCAAACTAAGGACACGGATTACTAGAACCATGTCCTGTGGTCTGATGAGACCAAGATGAACTTATTTGGCTGAGATGGTGTCAAGCGTTTGTGGCGGCAACCAGGTGAGGAGCACAAAGACAAAAGTGTGTCTAGCCTACCGTGAAGCATGGTGGTAGGAGTGTCATGGTCTGGGGCTGCATGAGTGCTGCCGGCACTGGGGAGCTACAGTTCATTGAGGGAACCATAATTGCCAACATGTACTGTGACATACTGAAGCAGAGCATGATCCCCTTCCCTTCGGAAACTGGGCCGCAGGGCAGTATTCCAACATAACAACCCCAAACACACCTCCAAGACGATCACTGCCTTGCTAAAGAAGCTGAGGGTAAAAGTGATTGACTGGCCAAGCAGGTCTCCAGACCTAAACCCTATTGAGCATCTGTGGTACATCCTCAAAAACGGAAGGTGGAGGAGTGCAAGGTCTCCAACATCCACCAGTGGCAACCTGTGAAGCTCCCGTGAACTTCATACTCAAGAGGGTTAAGGCAGTGCTGGAAAATAATGGTGGACACACAAAATATTGACACTTTGGGCCCAATTTGGACATTCACTTAGGGGTGTACTCACTTCTGTTGCAAGCGGTTTAGACATTAATGGCTGTGTGTCGAGTTATTTTGAGGGGACAGCAAATGTCCACTGTTATACAAGCTGTACACTCACTACTTTACATTGTAGAAAAGTGTAATTTCTTCAGTGTTGTCACATGAAAAGATAAAATAAAATATTTACAAAAATGTGAGGGGTGTACTCACTTGTGAGATACTGTACATGTCTGACCTGGATGCTCTGTTTGAACATGCAAACTACATAGCAAATGAGGTTTAACCTCACAACAAAATGAGTTGTATGTAGAACTGGCTATTAAGGCTATATCAGAAATCGCAGCAAGTTTTTTCACCTTTCACTGGATCAGCTATTTGTTTAAGGTTTTAAAGGCCAAGTTCACCTTTTCAGGCAGAATTTCACTTTTCATAAACAGAAATCTTTTCTGCCTAAACCATCCCAATGTGCTCATCTTTCACTAACCTAGCCCATGGCAGCTATGAATCTGCATCTCTCAGTTCAAAACAAAACAAAACAAAAAATCACACACACACACACACACACACTTTCAAGTCCTGAGCTACTAGCCAGGCCTCAAAAGGTTACTCGCACCCCTAATCACGCCCTCATAAATCTCATGAAATTACACGTAATATTTATTTTTATAACCTAATTCTGCATAAAACATTTAACAACTTTATCCGTGTCCAAAAATGCAGCCTGCCTGTGCCCCCCAGATTCAGCCTGCGTCCCCCAGTGCAGGGGAAAGGAGCCGCCGCCTGGCTTATTAGAGCGCTGGGGAACATAACAGCTTTCATTACAATAGCTGTGTGTTCCCCGCCGCGCCCCATCATACAATCCCTCCCCCTTGTCCGGGGAACTTTCATAGACAGATCACCGTCCCAGGATTTACCAGAAATACGTAGAAGAATACATAGTGGCCTAAACGGATGAAGAAAGGTTTTGTTTTTTTTAAACATTTTTGGGAACATTTATTATAGCAAAAATTGTTGCTCTTTTTTGTTTACATCGCAAAAAATAAAAAACCAGGAGGTGATCAAATACCACCAAAAGAAAGCTCTATTTGTGAAAAAAAGCAAAAGTCAATTTTGATTGGGTACAGCGTCGCATGACCATACAATTGTCAGCTAAAGCGGCGCAGCGCCGTATCGCAAAAAATGGCCTGGTCATTAGGCAGGAAATTTTCCAGGGCTGAAGTGGTTAAGGTGACCATAAACTGTACAATCACATCCTGCGGTGTATGGATTTTTTCTATGGTTTACTGTTAGAATGTTTCCTGTCCGGAATGTATTTCCTGTATTTTGCACGGGTCAACTTACTGTATGTGTGCATGCATCTCAATAAACTTGTTTTTTTTTAATGAAAAAATAAAAATATATAAAAATAAAATAAAAACTGTACAATCACCTTTGTAGTGCAAGAGCCTGCCTGATTTGATATAAACTGAATGGATTGTTTAGGTGGATCCTATTTCACAGTTTTAGTAAATCTGACGGAAATTGTACAATAAGATTTCCTAGTGTATGGCCAGCTTTATACAAGTACAAAAACAGGGAGACACTCTGCTGCCATTGTTCTTGTCTAAATATAGCAATTTCACTTTAAAGTGGTTGTAAACCCTTACAGACCACTTGGCCCTACAGGTGAGCCTAGATTAAGGCAAGAAATATCTCCTTAACCTACACGGTTAAGGAGATATTTGCAGAAAAGACTGCACCGATGTCTACGGTGCAGGCGCGCTGTAGACAACGGCGCAGGCGCAATGAGCGTGCCGTCCCTGACGGCTCCTGCGCGGGAGTGACGCCATCGCTGCTCCGGAGCAGTGATACCCGGAAGTCACTCGGGTATCATGGCGGCAGCGGAAAGGACCGAGGGTCGCTGCGGGGGCTTCGATCTCAGGCAAGTCATTCATAATGAGCTAGTATGCTATGCATACTAACTCATTATGCCTTTCTCTTTCAGGGTTTTTTTTGGAAAAGTTTTAGAGGTTTACTTCCTCTTTAAGGCCTCATTCACATCTAGTGTAGTAGGAGCGCAATTTTTCGGCGCGTATTTCCTGTGACACGCATTAGACAGTCCAGTGATTTCAATGGGCTGCCCTACACGAAACAAAATGTGGTAGAGTAGCTCATGGGACATTTTGGCATATCGCGGTTTGCACATCATTGGGAGTCACACCTAATGGAGCAGTTTATAAGCATTTTTCAATAACTGCACACATAAGTAATTGACTCATCTCACCTGGCTCATACGACTGACAATACTCAGCAGAGGTGGAAATCCAACCTACAATAGCAACGACAAAAATGGTATACAGGACCTAAGATTAAAAAAGGTAAACCGAGTAGAATTCATGACCTTAAATAAACCTTCCAAAAGCCAAAGCACAATATCTGCTGGCAAAAAATAAAAAAATAAAAAAAGAGTAAAAGCAAACTAATTTATTTTAGGGGCCAAATCACATATGGGACAGAAATGACAAGAAAGGTTGTAAAGGTTTCATTAGGAAGGAAAGAAAAGAATGGAGTCTAAAGCCTTCATACCTAACCTGTGGCCCCTGAAGTTAGTAGTGAGCGTTCGTGCATACTCAAGCCAATACAGGAAAATAAAACAGTCTAGTCCGAGCCCCTTATACAGGGCAATGTGGTGTTACGCAGATTTACCAGACTCCCTTAAAAGGACAAGTATGGGATGGGTTAAATAACTAGTACATATCACATTAGTCACATATCAGCTAGTCTTTTTCCTATCTCTTAGTTTTTACAGCATGTGCACATGAACTTTCCTTCAGCTGGCAAAAACGGTTAATTTTCAGTTTGCACCTGTCCCCCCTCCCCTAAGAGATGTGGCTGTGCTGATAGATAGAAATAGTGCTGTGTATGAGAATCTACACTAATCTATCAGTGACTTCTCTCATTACACTCACTAAAGTGCTGAAATCTCTGCTGACTCGATCATTGAAACAGGCTGCAGAGGAGGGGGGGGGGGGGGTGAGGAGAGAGGAGTGAAAAGGGAGGGGGGAGCAGCTACGCTCTGTGAGAGCAGAGGGAGGAGAGAGAGGACATCAAGCAAGCAAAATGACTGGAATGGGGGTGTATCCAGACCATTGTCAGGATGATGCTGTATGAAAGACTGTAGAACCTCCCACAGGTATTTAGCTCAATTTTAACAGAACGGGGGCACTTCTGAGAGGGCTGGGAGGGTTTATAGATCTCAGCAGCTCACATAGAATAGATGCAAGCAAAAAAAAGGAAACCCATACTTCTCTTTTAAGACACATCCTATTATGTGGCTTAAGTGAGACGTATCAGCCTCCTTTCCCAGTCGATGCCTAATGCTGAGAAAGGCGCCGGGTGGAGCTGCAGAACCTGACATCACCACGCACCAGCTGGCTGGCTTGAGCCGCGGCTGTGAGTCCTATGAATACATTGCAAACCATTTTTTATTTTGGATGTCAGTTGCTCAATGAATGGAATAAAGGAACTTTGTTTTTAGCGATACTGCACCATGAAGTCTTCTTTTTCCCTTTTATAAATACGCTCTACGAGCAAACCTGCCCTGATAGGGGCCCCACGAAGTATATCGCAGTGCTTGGATTTGTCGGTGGAAGAGAGGATCCAGAGACCGGATACATGTGTGAATACACCGTCCCTGCCTGAGTGATCCCTCCTGCGTGTGCTTGTACGATTTCCGTAATTAGAGATCCAACAGATCTGGTAAGCAGCCCTCTGGTCTTTTTATATTGTTCCTTGGCTGTCTCTGTGGAAACATATGGTGAACAGAACATATGCAATCTCTGTTAACCACTTCAATACCACCTATAGTCAAATGACGTCCACAGGAGGAATCTCCCATCCTGGGTGGACGTCATACGACGGTCCTGGCTGTCTAGGGGGTGCACACTTCTGGCAGAATCGCTCGGAACCCAGGGCGCGTGATGTCCGCCGGGCACCCGCGATTGCCCGCGACCACGGCAAGACCGTGGGTGTGTGTGTGCGTGCGCGTGTAAACACACAGATCCACATCCTGTCAGAGGTGAGGAGACCGATAGGTCTTCCCAGTACAGAGGAACACAGATTGGTCTCCTCCCCTTGTAAAACCCCTCCCCCTACAGTTGGAATCACTCCCTAGGGAACATATTTAACCCCTTGATCGCCCCCTAGTGTTAACCCCTTCCCTGCCAGGCACATTTACACAGTAATCAGTGCAGTTTTATAGCACCAAATCGCTGTATAAAATGTGAATGGTCCCAAAAATGTGTCAAAAGTGTGCGATATGTCCGTCGCAATGTCACGGTCTCAAAAGGAAAAAAAAAAAAAACGCAGATCAACCGCCATTAGTAGTAAAAAAATAAAAATGCAATAAATCTATCCCCTATTTTGTAGACGCTATAACTTTGAAAGCAAACCAATCAATATACGCTTATTGCGTTTTTTTTTACCAAAAATATGTAGAATACATATCGGCCTAAACTGAGGAAAAAAAATGTGTTTAAATAAAAGAAAAATTGTGATATTTATTAAATCAAAAAGTAAAATAGCGGTTTTTTTTCAAAATTGTCGCTCTTTTGTTTATAGCACAAAAAATAAAAACCGCAGAGGTGATCAAATACCAAACAAAAGCTCTATTTGTGGGAAAAAAAAATAAAAATAAAAGAAGACGTAAATTTTGTTTGGGAGCTACGTCGCACGACCACGCAATTGTCAAAGTGCAACAGCGCTGAAAACTAAAAATTGGCCTGGGCAGGAAGGGGGTGAAAATGCCCTGTATTCAAGCGGTTAAAGGGCTTAGCTTCTATGGATTTTTATGAAGTGACACTCACTATGGACTTTTAATTTCCATTTCATTTTTGCATATATTTGGTTTATTTATGCTGGTTTTATATACATAATAATTTCACACATTTGTTTGCATATTTTTAGGTTGTGCATCTAACTTTCTTATACATATCTACGGGCTGAATATTCAGTTTTTTTTTTAGTTGCAGCACCTCTGTTTGATCACCACACATATACTCATTGGTATAATTTTTTATATAATTATATTTCTTTTAGAATATATTTCCCACATCCTATTATAGGCCCTACATTTAGAATAGGATTTATTTCTCTTTCAATAAATTAACTTTTCTGTGCTACCTCCCCTTTTCCCCTCTAAGCATTTATAGCGCTGAGAGTCAAGCGTGGCACAAGTAATTTTTTTCAAGGAGGCTGTAGATAGCACAAATGTGGAAGCATTAGTAAAAAATGGTGCAATAGTAGCGATCTCTAGTAGTCTCATGTAAAGGTCTCCAGCAACTACTATATCACGTTCGTAGTCTCTGCCCATTTCCTGTAACATACCCGCAATCTGAACAATTTTTGTAGCAGATCTGTGGCCTCTGACCCACCTCCTTTTAAATATCTGCAGTTTTACAGTTTGAGACATCACATTCGCCGATTATTAATGAAGTCCCTTTGTTGATTTCCAAGACTGCACCCCAAGGCCCACTACAGCAGGCAAGTTGACCATCACTTATCTAAAACAATGCAGTATTCGATTTCTGATAAAGTAGAGCCAATGGTCCACATCAATAAAACACTTTGAAATGTTTGACATCGCTAAAAGAAACTACCTGCAGCTTCTCGCACATAAGGCACACTGCTGAAAGCAAAATAGGCATATCACACTCAGAAATTCTGAATAGCATTTTCACAACAAATTCTATGTATTAGATTGCGAATGCTAGCAGCTGAATTGCTTGAAAGGACCTGTGTTGAAAGGACTTTGTCTGGGTCAGGATTGCTTCTATTCCCATACAAGTCAAAATGAAAAAAACAAAAAACAAAAGAAGGCAAAAAGAACCTTGAAGCAAGTTGGGGTGTCAACCACAAGCCGAATTAATGCAGCGGTTATTCAGTTCGGAAGGATCTCAGAAGTGTCTCAAACTGGTCTTAACCACTTCAACACCGGGCTTTTTATACCACCCCAATACCGGGCCTACTCTGGCACTTCTCTCCTACATGTACAAATCATCATTCTTTTGCTAGAAAATTACACAGAACCCCCAAACATTATATATTTTTTTTAGCAGACACCCTAGGGAATAAAATGACGATCATTGCAACTTTTTATCTTGCACGGTATTTGCGCAATAATTTTTCAATTGACGGTTTTTTGGAAAAATAAAATAAAAAATGGTTTCATGAATTAAAAAAAAATAAGACAGTAAAGTTAGCCCAATTTTTTTGAAAATATGAAAGATTATGTTACGCTGAGTAAATAGATACCCAACATGTCACGCTTTAAAATTTGCATACACTCATGGAATGGTGCCCAACGGCGGTTCTTAAAAATCTCCATAGGCGACACTTTGAAAATGTTTACAGGTTACCAGGTTAGAGTTAGAGGAGATCTAGTGCTAGAATTGTTGCACGCGCTCCAACGCACGCGGCCATACCTCACATGTGTGGTTTGAACGGCATTTACATATGTGGGCGGCACTTGCGTGTGCGCTCGCTTCTGATCGCGAGCTACCGGGGCATTTAAAATTTTTATTATTTTTTACACTTTTTTTTTTGATCACTTTTATTCCTATTACAAGAAATGTAAACATCCCTTGTAATAGGAATGGTGTGCGACAGGTCCTCTTTATGGAGAGATGCGGGGTCAATAAGACCCCACATCTCTCCTCCAGGCTGGAAAGCATGAGATCGGGGAAAAATAAATCACTGATCTCATCCTCTCAGCCGCAATCACAGCTTTGTTTACTTTTGGGAACTCGGGCATGACATCGCGACCGGGCCTCCGACGGTCATGGAGATAACTGGTGACCATCTGGTCACCAGTCATCTCTATGCTTGTCATGTGACAAGACCGTGGCACCGGACGATTCTTTCTCCGGGCCCTCGATGGCACGAGAGAGCCCGGAGAAGGACCGGATGGCGGCAAAGGAGGGGGGGGGATGTCCCCCTCCCGCCGCCTATAAGAACGATCAAGCGGCGGAACCGCCGCAATGATCATTCTTATCGTGCACAGAATCATCGGCTGAAAAGAAGAATATCTGAATGATGCCTCTAGCTGCAGGCATCATTCAGATATCCCTCCACAAAGCCCAGGATGTCATACGACGTCCACCCAGGATGGGAGATCCCATCTGTGGACGTCATATTACTATGGGTGGGTAAGAAAGTAGTTAAATGCACCCAAAAGCAAACCGTTTCCCCCATATAGATGCAAAACCAATAGCTGTTGACCCTAAAGCTCCGTGAGGGCTAAGCGACAACATTTAAGCCATTTTGGAAACCAAAGCCTAATTAGTACATGTAAGGGTTAAATGCTACCATTGGTCTCCCTCTTACCTTTTGTTACAGGCTCCCGGAAGTCCAGCCCAATCAGACAATGTAATGTATAACGATGTAAGATTATACATACCCACCATAAATGAGGTTTACCTTTATATAATCGATACCTGGGTTCTGGTTCTCATTGTTCAGAGCAGCAGCCAGATCAGAATGCAACCTCTCACCCAGACAAAACTTCTTCCAGCTTTCTTCATCCTCTGTGCTTGGCTGAAAAGAAAAAAAATCAAATCTATTTATGTCACCCTTGTGACACAGTGACAACACAGAACAACAAAGACCATCATGGTAAAAATCGCCAGGAATATTTTATGAAAGCTGC
>CM055126.1:107571865-107763082 GCA_029206835.1 Rana muscosa | reverse complement strand
GGTGACACAGAGGAGGAGGGGGGGGTGACACAGAGGAGGAGGGGGGGGGGTGACACAGAGGAGGAGGGGGGGGTGACACAGAGGAGGAGGGAGGGGGGGTGACACAGAGGAGGAGGGGGGGGTGACACAGAGGAGGAGGGAGGGGGGGTGACACAGAGGAGGGGAGTGGGGTGACACAGAGGAGGAGGGGGAACTGACACAGAGGAGGAGGGGGAACTGACACAGAGGAGGAGGGGGAACTGACACAGAGGAGGAGGGGGAACTGACACAGAGGAGGAGGGGGAACTGACACAGAGGAGGGGGAGCTGACACAGAGGAGGGGGAGCTGACACAGAGGAGGGGGAGCTGACACAGAGGAGGGGGAGCTGACACAAAAGAAGGGGTGAGGAGGGGGGGGTGACACAGAGGAGGAGGGGGTGGGTGACACAGAGGAGGAGGGGGTGGGTGACACAGAGGAGGAGGGGGTGGGTGACACAGAGGAGGAGGGGGTGGGTGACACAGAGGAGGAGGGGGTGGGTGACACAGAGGAGGAGAGGGGGGTGACACAGAGGAGGAGGGGGGGTGACACAGAGGAGGAGGGGGGGTGACACAGAGGAGGAGGGGGGGTGACACAGAGGAGGGGGGGTGACACAGAGGAGGATGGGGGGGTGACACAGAGGAGGATGGGGGGTGACAGAGGAGGAGGGGGGTGACAGAGGAGGAGTGGGGTGACAGAGGAGGAGGGGGTGAGGAGGGGGGGGTGACACAGGGGAGGGGGAGCTGACACAGAGGAGGATGGGAGGATGACACAGAGGAGGATGGGAGGGTGACACAGAGGAGGATGGGAGGGTGACACAGAGGAGGAGGGGGGGTGACAGAGAAGGAGGGGGGTGACAGAGAAGGAGGGGGGTGACAGAGAAGGAGGGGGGTGACAGAGAAGGAGGGGGTTACACAAAGGAGGGGGGGTGACACAAAGGAGGAGTGAGGAGGGGGGTGACACAGAGGAGGATGGGGGGGGTGACGCAGAGGAGGAGGGGGGGTGACGCAGAGGAGGAGGGGGGGTGACGCAGAGGAGGAGGGGGGGTGACGCAGAGGAGGAGGGGGGGGTGACGCAGAGGAGGAGGGGGGGTGACACAGAGGAGGAGGGGGGGTGACACAGAGGAGGAGGGGGGGTGACACAGAGGAGGATGGGAGGGTGACACAGAGGAGGAGGGGGGGTGACACAGAGGAGGAGGGGGGGTGACACAGAGGAGGATGGGAGGGTGACACAGAGGAGGATGGGAGGGTGACACAGAGGAGGATGGGAGGGTGACACAGAGGAGGATGGGAGGGTGACAGAGAAGGAGGGGGGGTGACAGAGGAGGAGGGGGAGCTGACACAGAGGAGCGGGGTGACACAAAGGAGGGGTGACACAGAGGAGGAGGGGGGGTGACACAGAGGAGGATGACACAGAGGAGGATGGGAGGGTGACACAGAGGAGGATGGGAGGGTGACACAGAGGAGGATGGGAGGGTGACACAGAGGAGGAGGGGGAGCTGACACAGGAGCGGGGTGACACAGAGGAGGGGGGGTGACACAGAGGAGGAGGGGGAGCTGACACAGAGGAGGAGGGGGAGCTGACACAGAGGAGGAGGGGGAGCTGACACAGAGGAGGAGGGGGAGCTGACACAGAGGAGGAGGAGGAACTGACACAGAAGAAGAGGAGGAACTGACACAGAAGAAGAGGAGGAACTGACACAGAAGAAGAGGAGGAACTGACACAGAAGAAGAGGAGGAACTGACACAGAAGAAGAGGAGGAACTGACACAGAAGAAGAGGAGGAACTGACACAGAAGAAGAGGAGGAACTGACACAGAGGAGGGGGTGAGGAGGGGGGGTGACACAGAGGAGGAGGGGGGGGGTGACACAGAGGAGGAGGGGGGGGGGGGTGACACAGAGGAGGAGGGGGGGGTGACACAGAGGAGGAGGGGGGGGGTGACACAGAGGAGGAGGGGGGGGGTGACACAGAGGAGGAGGGGGGGGTGACACAGAGGAGGAGGGGGGGGGGTGACACAGAGTAGGAGGGAGGGGGGTGACACAGAGGAGGAGGGGGAACTGACACAGAGGAGGGGGAGCTGACACAGAGGAGGGGGAGCTGACACAAAAGAAGGGGTGAGGAGGGGGGGTGACAGAGGAGGAGGGGGTGGGTGACACAGAGGAGGAGAGGGGGGTGACACAGAGGAGGAGAGGGGGGTGACACAGAGGAGGAGAGGGGGGTGACACAGAGGAGGAGGGGTGACACAGAGGAGGAGGGGGGGTGACACAGAGGAGGAGGGGGGTGACACAGGGGAGGGGGAGCTGACACAGAGGAGGGGGGTGACACAGAGGAGGATGGGGGGGTGACACAGAGGAGGATGGGGGCTGACACAGAGGAGTGGGGTGACACAAAGGAGGGGGTGAGGAGGGGGGGTGACACAGGGGAGGGGGAGCTGACACAGAGGAGGATGGGAGGGTGACACAGAGGAGGATGACACAGAGGAGGATGGGAGGGTGACACAGAGGAGGATGGGAGGGTGACACAGAGGAGGATGGGAGGGTGACACAGAGGAGGATGGGAGGGTGACACAGAGGAGGAGGGGGTGACAGGAGGAGGGGGAGACACAAAGGAGGGGGGTGACACAGAGGAGGAGGGGGGGGTGACACAGAGGAGGAGGGGTGACACAGAGGAGGAGGGTGGGTGACACAGAGGAGGAGGGTGGGTGACACAGAGGAGGAGGGAGGGTGACACAGAGGAGGAGGGTGGGTGACACAGAGGAGGAGGGTGGGTGACACAGAGGAGGAGGGTGGGTGACACAGAGGAGGAGGGAGGGTGACACAGAGGAGGAGGGAGGGTGACACAGAGGAGGATGGGAGGGTGACAGAGAAGGAGGGGGGGTGACAGAGGAGGAGGGGGAGCTGACACAGAGGAGCGGGGTGACACAAAGGAGGGGTGAGGAGGGGGGGTGACACAGAGGAGGAGGGGGGGTGACACAGAGGAGGATGACACAGAGGAGGATGGGAGGGTGACACAGAGGAGGATGGGAGGGTGACACAGAGGAGGAGGGGGAGCTGACACAGGAGCGGGGTGACACAGAGGGGGAGGGGGAGCTGACACAGAGGAGGAGGGGGAGCTGACACAGAGGAGCTGACACAGAGGAGGAGGGGGAGCTGACACAGAGGAGGAGGGGGAGCTGACACAGAGGAGGAGGGGGAGCTGACAGAAGAAGAGGAGGAACTGACACAGAAGAAGAGGAGGAACTGACACAGAAGAAGAGGAGGAACTGACACAGAAGAAGAGGAGGAACTGACACAGAAGAAGAGGAGGAACTGACACAGAAGAAGAGGAGGAACTGACACAGAAGAAGAGGAGGAACTGACACAGAAGAAGAGGAGGAACTGACACAGAAGAAGAGGAGGAACTGACACAGAAGAAGAGGAGGAACTGACACAGAAGAAGAGGAGGAACTGACACAGAAGAAGAGGAGGAACTGACACAGAAGAAGAGGAGGAACTGGCACAGAAGAAGAGGAGGAACTGGCACAGAAGAAGAGGAGGAACTGGCACAGAAGAAGAGGAGGAACTGGCACAGAAGAAGAGGAGGAACTGACACAGAAGAGGAGGAACTGACACAGAGGAGGGGGTGAGGAGGGGGGGTGACACAGAGGAGGAGGGGGGGTGACACAGAGGAGGAGGGGGGGTGACACAGAGGAGGAGGGGGGGTGACACAGAGGAGGAGGGGGGGGTGACACAGAGGAGGAGGGGGGGGGTGACACAGAGGAGGAGGGGGGGGGTGACACAGAGGAGGAGGGGGGGGGTGACACAGAGGAGGAGGGGGGGGGTGACACAGAGGAGGAGGGGGGGGGTGACACAGAGGAGGAGGGGGGGGTGACACAGAGGAGGAGGGGGGGGTGACACAGAGGAGGAGGGGGGGGGGTGACACAGAGGAGGAGGGGGGGGGGGGTGACAGAGGAGGAGGGGGGGGTGACACAGAGGAGGAGGGGGGGTGACACAGAGGAGGGGAGTGGGGTGACACAGAGGAGGAGGGGGAGCTGACACAGAGGAGGGGGAGCTGACACAGAGGAGGGGGAGCTGACACAGAGGAGGGGGAGCTGACACAGAGGAGGGGGAGCTGACACAGAGGAGGGGGAGCTGACACAAAAGAAGGGGTGAGGAGGGGGGGTGACACAGAGGAGGAGGGGGTGGGTGACACAGAGGAGGAGGGGGGGGGTGACACAGAGGAGGAGAGGGGGGGTGACACAGAGGAGGAGAGGGGGGTGACACAGAGGAGGAGGGGGGGTGACACAGAGGAGGAGGGGGGGTGACACAGAGGAGGAGGGGGGGGTGACACAAAGGAGGGGTGAGGAGGGGGTGAGGAGGGGGGGGGTGGCACAGAGGAGGAGGGGGGTGACACAGAGGAGGAGGGGGGTGACACAGGGGAGGGGGAGCTGACACAGGGGAGGAGGGGGGGTGACACAGAGGAGGATGGGGGGGTGACACAGAGGAGGATGGGGGGGTGACACAGAGGAGGATGGGGGGGTGACACAGAGGAGGAGGGGGGGTGACACAGAGGAGGAGGGGGGGTGACACAAAGGAGGGGGTGAGGAGGGGGGGTGACACAGGGGAGGGGGAGCTGACACAGAGGAGGATGGGAGGGTGACACAGAGGAGGATGGGAGGGTGACACAGAGGAGGATGGGAGGGTGACACAGAGGAGGATGACACAGAGGAGGATGGGAGGGTGACACAGAGGAGGAGGGGGATGACAGAGGAGGAGGGGGTGACAGAGAAGGAGGGGGTGACAGAGAAGGAGGGGGTGACAGAGAAGGAGGGGGTGACAGAGAAGGAGGGGTGACACAGAGGAGGAGTGAGGAGGGGGGGTGACACAGAGGAGGAGGGGGGGTGACACAGAGGAGGATGGGAGGGTGACACAGAGGAGGAGGGGGGGTGACACAGAGGAGGAGGGGGGGTGACACAGAGGAGGAGGGTGGGTGACACAGAGGAGGAGGGTGGGTGACACAGAGGAGGAGGGAGGGTGACACAGAGGAGGATGGGAGGGCGACACAGAGGAGGATGGGAGGGCGACAGAGGAGGAGGGGGGTGACAGAGGAGGAGGGGGAGCTGACACAGAGGAGCGGGGTGACACAAAGGAGGGGTGAGGAGGGGGGGTGACACAGAGGAGGATGGGAGGGTGACACGGAGGAGGATGGGAGGGTGACACAGAGGAGGATGGGAGGGTGACACAGAGGAGGATGGGAGGGTGACACAGAGGAGGATGGGAGGGTGACACAGAGGAGGATGGGAGGGTGACACAGAGGAGGATGGGAGGGTGACACAGAGGAGGATGGGAGGGTGACACAGAGGAGGATGGGAGGGTGACACAGAGGAGGATGGGAGGGTGACACAGAGGAGGATGGGAGGGTGACACAGAGGAGGATGGGAGGGTGACACAGAGGAGGATGGGAGGGTGACACAGAGGAGGATGGGAGGGTGACACAGAGGAGGATGGGAGGGTGACACAGAGGAGGATGGGAGGGTGACACAGAGGAGGATGGGAGGGTGACACAGAGGAGGATGGGAGGGTGACACAGAGGAGGATGGGAGGGTGACACAGAGGAGGATGGGAGGGTGACACAGAGGAGGATGGGGAGCTGACACAGGAGCAGGGTGACACAGAGGAGGAGGGGGGGTGACACAGAGGAGGAGGGGGGGTGACACAGAGGAGGAGGGGGGGTGACACAGAGGAGGAGGGGGGGTGACACAGAGGAGGAGGGGGGGTGACACAGAGGAGGAGGGGGGGTGACACAGAGGAGGAGGGGGGGTGACACAGAGGAGGAGGAGGGGGGGGTGACACAGAGGAGGAGGAGGGGGGGGTGACACAGAGGAGGAGGAGGGGGGGGTGACACAGAGGAGGAGGAGGGGGGGGGTGACACAGAGGAGGAGGAGGGGGGGGTGACACAGAGGAGGAGGAGGGGGGGGTGACACAGAGGAGGAGGAGGGGGGGGGTGACACAGAGGAGGAGGAGGGGGGGGTGACACAGAGGAGGAGGAGGGGGGGTGACACAGAGGAGGAGGTGGGGGGGTGACACAGAGGAGGGGGGGGGGTGACACAGAGGAGGAGGGGGGGGTGACACAGAGGAGGAGGGGGGGGGGGTGACACAGAGGAGGAGGGGGGGGGGGTGACACAGAGGAGGAGGGGGGGGGTGACACAGAGGAGGAGGGGGGGGGGGTGACACAGAGGAGGAGGGGGGGGGTGTGACACAGAGGAGGAGGGGGGGGGGTGACACAGAGGAGGAGGGGGGGTGACAGAGGAGGAGGGGGGGTGACAGAGGAGGAGGGGGGGTGACAGAGGAGGAGGAGGGGGGGTGACACAGAGGAGGAGGGTGGGTGACACAGAGGAGGAGGGTGGGTGACACAGAGGAGGAGGGTGGGTGACACAGAGAAGGAGGGGGGTGACACAGAGAAGGAGGGGGGTGACACAGAGAAGGAGAGGGGGTGACACAGAGAAGGAGAGGGGGTGACACAGAGAAGGAGAGGGGGTGACACAGAGAAGGAGAGGGGGTGACACAGAGAAGGAGGGGGGGTGACACAGAGGAGGATGGGGGGGTACAACAAAACAATACTCCTGCGCTCTGATGTTTTGGTGTATGCGGGGCGTGTCGATCATTCCTCAGTAAACAGGCAACACTTTAGGAATCTTGCAGCCCTCCTCAGAACTATGGGTGTTCATACAACTGTAAAAAAGCAAAAAACAGGAGGGCGCACCGACCTAGTGTATTACCAGATAAAATCTTTATTAAAATGTATAAAAACAGCAATGGTCCTACTCACAAGCAGAGCGTTAAAATGAGCTTTTTCTAGTGACCAGCCTGAATCATAGGACGACTGAAGTCAAAACTCGATGACCAGAGAGATAGATGGTACCTCAAATGTGCTGGATGGCTGACGCGTTTCCGGGGCGCACCCCTTTCTTCAGAGCCTACACAGCTTGTGGTATCCTATTCTCATGGATAACCCCACACATATAGATATACACACACTCATGTCCACCAAGGAGACCCCGACCCGTCTTCCCCACCCCCAATAGGCCCCGCCCCTACAAACTCCACCCCCAAAGGTGTGTCTCATGATTAACCCATAGGGGTGAATCAGAAATTAGATATAATTAGACATGCTATGTGACACCAAATGTGCACTAGAGTAAACCAAATCATTTCACATCATAGATACATATAGGATAGTGGTGGATAAAAGATCAAATTCAAAGGACCAGTATGCCACTAATGATCAAAATACTCCTAGCAAACTTGCACCCAAACCCCCACTGATCCCGCATCACAGGGTGACCAGGTAAGCTAGTAGTATACAACAGATATGTAACAAGCATCTAATTGTGCCCGAACGAACCGCTTACCGTATGCAGCAGGGGCCAACAGTAGATGCAAAGGTGTCCAATGATCTGCCAGTGGGAGAGATGCATCCAGGATTCCACTCACTGCATCCTATACCTAACATTCTATTAAGGGAGAGAGGCGCATTCGGAGCTTTGGACTAGAAGTGCGGGTGTTACAAACTTTTCCAACCCGCACTTCCTGTTTATCAATGGTACGGCCTGATTGGGCGAATGCCAGGCCTCGATCTGGATGCCGAGCCGGAAGTGCGGGTGTGTTTGCGTTCCACCCGCAACTTCCGGTAGCACTGCAGTGAATGCGCTCGCCCCTCCTATCACTCCTAGGGGCGGGGTGCAGAGGAGGCTTGTCCAAAGCATGGAATGGGTCGCAATTGCCTAGAGGTGTGGGTGTCACTAGCGTGTCTACCCACACTTCCGATCGCGTCCCCGTTTGTCTATGGCACAGCCTGATTAGGCAAATACCAGGCCTCGATCTGGATGCTAAACTGGAAGTGCGGGTGTGTTTGCGTTCCACCCGCAATTTCCGGTAAAACCACAGTATACACACCCGCTCCTCCTATCACTCTTTGGGGCGGAGTGCAAAGGAGGCTTGTCCAAAAAAAAAAAAAAAAGGGGGGGGGGGGGAGAGGAGCCTCCTCCATGCACACACGCACATGCACACCCATACAATGGATCCACAGATACGTACAGTGGGTCTAGTACATAGGAAAACTCCTACCTGGTTTCTCTGCCAAAACATTCCCCCATCACCAAAGTGAATTGTGGGAAACAACATTGATGGACTATCTCCATGGATAAAATAACTTTGTGGGACAAAGGTCCCATTTATCCCCACTGCCCCACAATAATTTGAGGTACCATCTATCTCTCTGGTCATCGAGTTTTGACTTCAGTCGTCCTATGATTCAGGCTGGTCACTAGAAAAAGCTCATTTTAACGCTCTGCTTGTGAGTAGGACCATTGCTGTTTTTATACATTTTAATAAAGATTTTATCTGGTAATACACTAGGTCGGTGCGCCCTCCTGTTTTTTGCTTTTTTGAGGATGGGGGGGTGACACAGAGGAGGAGGGGGGGTGACACAGAGGAGGAGGGGGGTGACACAGAGGAGGATGGGGGGGGTGACACAGAGGAGGATGGGGGGGGTGACACAGAGGAGGATGGGGGGGTGACACAGAGGAGGAGGGGGGGGGGTGACACAGAGGAGGAGGGGGGGTGACACAGAGGAGGAGGGGGGGTGACACAGAGGAGGAGGGGTGACACAGAGGAGGAGGGGGGGTGACACAGAGAAGGAGGGGGGGTGACACAGAGGATGGGGGTAAGCTGACAGAGCAGATGAGCCCTCAGGATAAACACATTGTGAGGCAGGACTCCGTCTCCGGGAGCAAGCAGGCGCGATTATCAAATCCACAGTCCAGCCCCGCCCCCGCCTCCACACGTTACCAGCACCAGCTCCGCAGGGCCATTAACAGACCCCCATGTCTGCCGCTCGGCCCGCCCCGCACATGGCCCGTTCAGCCAATTACAGGGCACCCGCTGGCTCAGACCGCACCGAAAGCAAATGAAAGCTATTACACCTCTCTGCTTGTACGCACAGCGCGCCTCTTCCTCTCCTCACTTCCCCTGGCTGGGGGACCGTGCGGGCGGTGCTCGCCCCCCGGCAGTATGCATTCCTCCTCCTCCTCCCCACGGGCCCCTCTCGGTTGCGGGCCCCATAGCGGCCGCGTGTGGGAACACTGCACTGACCACCGATATAAGGGAACACTACACTGACCACCGATATAAGGGGACACTACACTGACCACCGATATAAGGGGACACTGCACTGACCACCGATATAAGGGAACACTACACTGACCACCGATATAAGGGAACACTACACTGACCACCGATATAAGGGAACACTACACTGACCACCGATATAAGGGAACACTACACTGACCACCGATATAAGGGAACACTACACTGACCACCGATATAAGGGGACACTACACTGACCACCGATATAAGGGGACACTACACTGACCACCAATATAAGGGAACACTACACTGACCACCAATATAAGGGAACACTACACTGACCACCGATATAAGGGGACACTACACTGATCACCAATATAAGGGAACACTACACTGACCACCGATATAAGGGGACACTACACTGACCACCGATATAAGGGGACACTACACTGACCACCGATATAAGGGGAAACTACACTGACCACCGATATAAGGGGACACTACACTGACCACCGATATAAGGGGACACTGCACTGACCACCAATATAAGGGAACACTACACTAACCACCGATATAAGGGAACACTACACTGACCACCGATATAAGGGAACACTACACTGACCACCGATATAAGGGGACACTACACTGACCACCGATATAAGGGGACACTACACTGACCACCGATATAAGGGGACACTACACTGACCACCGATATAAGGGAACACTACACTGACCACCGATATAAGGGGAAACTACACTGACCACCGATATAAGGGAACACTACACTGACCACCGATATAAGGGAACACTGCACTGACCACCGATATAAGGGGAAACTACACTGATCACCAATATAAGGGAACACTACACTGACCACCAATATAAGGGAACACTGCACTGACCACCGATATAAGGGAACACTGCACTGACCATCAATATAAGGGGAAACTACACTGACCACCAATATAAGGGAACACTGCACTGACCACCGATATAAGGGAACACTACACTGACCACCGATATAAGGGGACACTACACTGACCACCGATATAAGGGGACACTACACTGACCACCGATATAAGGGGACACTACACTGACCACCGATATAAGAGGAACACTACACTGATCACCGATATAAGGGAACACTGCACTGACCACCGATATAAGGGAACACTGCACTGACCACCGATATAAGGGAACACTGCACTAACCACCGATATAAGGGAACACTGCACTGACCACCGATATAAGGGAACACTGCACTGACCACCGACATAAGAGGAACACTACACTGACCACCGATATAAGGGAACACTGCACTGACCACCGATATAAGGGGAAACTACACTGACCACCAATATAAGGGAACACTACACTGACCACCGATATAAGGGAACACTACACTGACCACCGATATAAGGGAACACTGCACTGACCACCGATATAAGGGGAAACTACACTGACCACCAATATAAGGGAACACTACACTGACCACCAATATAAGGGAACACTGCACTGACCACCGATATAAGGGAACACTGCACTGACCATCAATATAAGGGGAAACTA
Source organism: Rana muscosa (assembly GCA_029206835.1). Classification (NCBI taxonomy): domain Eukaryota; kingdom Metazoa; phylum Chordata; class Amphibia; order Anura; family Ranidae; genus Rana; species Rana muscosa. Next base: position 107,752,372 of record CM055126.1, on the reverse strand, counting down.
CACTGACCACCGATATAAGGGAACACTGCACTGACCACCAATATAAGAGGAACACTGCACTGACCACCGATATAAGGGAACACTGCACTGACCACCGATATAAGGGGAAACTACACTGACCACCGATATAAGGGAACACTACACTGACCACCGATATAAGGGAACACTGCACTGACCACCGATATAAGGGGAAACTACACTGATCACCAATATAAGGGAACACTACACTGACCACCAATATAAGGGAACACTGCACTGACCACCGATATAAGGGAACACTGCACTGACCATCAATATAAGGGGAAACTACACTGACCACCGATATAAGGGAACACTACACTGACCACCGATATAAGGGAACACTACACTGACCACCGATATAAGGGGAAACTACACTGATCACCAATATAAGGGAACACTGCACTGACCACCAATATAAGGGAACACTGCACTGACCACCAATATAAGGGAACACTGCACTGACCATCAATATAAGGGGAAACTACACTGACCACCGATATAAGGGAACACTACACTGACCACCAATATAAGAGGAACACTACACTGACCACCAATATAAGGGAACACTGCACTGACCACCGATATAAGGGAACACTGCACTGACCACCGATATAAGGGGAAACTACACTGACCACCGATATAAGGGGAAACTACACTGACCACCGATATAAGGGGAAACTACACTGACCACCGATATAAGGGGAAACTACACTGACCACCGATATAAGGGGACACTACACTGACCACCGATATTAGGGAACACTGCACTGACCACCGATATAAGGGAACACTGCACTGACCACCGATATAAGGGGACACTACACTGACCACCGATATAAGGGGACACTACACTGACCACCGATATAAGGGGACACTACACTGACCACCGATATAAGGGGACACTACACTGACCACCGATATAAGGGGACACTACACTGACCACCGATATAAGGGGACACTACACTGACCACCGATATAAGGGGACACTACACTGACCACCGATATAAGGGGAAACTACACTGACCACCGATATAAGGGGAAACTACACTGACCACCAATATAAGGGAACACTACACTGACCACCAATATAAGGGAACACTGCACTGACCACCGATATAAGGGAACACTGCACTGACCATCAATATAAGGGGAAACTACACTGACCACCGATATAAGGGAACACTGCACTGACCACCAATATAAGAGGAACACTACACTGACCACCAATATAAGGGAACACTGCACTGACCACCGATATAAGGGAACACTGCACTGACCACCGATATAAGGGGAAACTACACTGACCACCGATATAAGGGAACACTACACTGACCACCGATATAAGGGAACACTACACTGACCACCGATATAAGGGGAAACTACACTGATCACCAATATAAGGGAACACTACACTGACCACCAATATAAGGGAACACTACACTGACCACCAATATAAGGGAACACTGCACTGACCACCGATATAAGGGAACACTACACTGACCACCGATATAAGGGGAAACTACACTGACCATCAATATAAGGGAACACTACACTGACCACCAATATAAGAGGAACACTACACTGACCACCAATATAAGGGAACACTGCACTGACCACCGATATAAGGGAACACTGCACTGACCACCGATATAAGGGAACACTGCACTGACCACCGATATAAGGGGAAACTACACTGACCACCAATATAAGGGGACACTACACTGACCACCGATATAAGGGGACACTACACTGACCACCGATATAAGGGGACACTACACTGACCACCGATATAAGGGGACACTACACTGACCACCGATATAAGGGGACACTACACTGACCACCGATATAAGGGGACACTACACTGACCACCGATATAAGGGGAAACTACACTGACCACCGATATAAGGGGAAACTACACTGACCACCGATATAAGGGGAAACTACACTGACCACCGATATAAGGGAACACTACACTGACCACCGATATAAGGGAACACTGCACTGACCACCGATATAAGGGAACACTGCACTGACCACCGATATAAGGGAACACTACACTGACCACCGATATAAGGGGACACTACACTGACCACCGATATAAGGGAACACTACACTGACCACTGATATAAGTGGACACTACACTGACCACTGATATAAGTGGACACTACACTGACCACCAATATAAGGGAACACTGCACTGACCACCAATATAAGGGAACACTGCACTGACCACCAATATAAGGGAACACTACACTGACCACCAATATAAGGGAACTCTGCACTGACCACCGATATAAGGGGACACTACACTGACCACCAATATAAGGGAACACTGCACTGACCACCGATATAAGGGAACACTGCACTGACCATCAATATAAGGGGAAACTACACTGACCACCGATATAAGGGAACACTGCACTGACCACCGATATAAGAGGAACACTACACTGACCACCGATATAAGAGGAACACTACACTGACCACCAATATAAGGGAACACTGCACTGACCCCCGATATAAGGGAACACTGCACTGACCACCGATATAAGGGAACACTGCACTGACCACCGATATAAGGGAACACTGCACTGACCACCGATATAAGGGGAAACTACACTGACCACCGATATAAGGGGACACTACACTGACCACCGATATTAGGGAACACTGCACTGACCACCGATATAAGGGAACACTGCACTGACCACCGATATAAGGGAAAACTGCACTGATCACCAATATAAGGGGACACTACACTGACCACCGATATAAGGGGACACTACACTGACCACCGATATAAGGGGACACTACACTGACCACCGATATAAGGGGACACTACACTGACCACCGATATAAGGGGAAACTACACTGACCACCGATATAAGGGAACACTGCACTGACCACCGATATAAGGGAACACTACACTGACCACCGATATAAGGGGACACTACACTGACCACCGATATAAGGGAACACTACACTGACCACAGATATAAGGGAACACTGCACTGACCACCGATATAAGGGGAAACTACACTGACCACCGATATAAGGGAACACTACACTGATCACCGATGTAAGGGGACACTACACTGACCACAGATATAAGGGAACACTGCACTGACCACCGATATAAGGGGACACTACACTGACCACCGATATAAGGGAACACTGCACTGACCACTGATATAAGGGGACACTACACTGACCACCGATATAAGGGGACACTACACTGACCACAGATATAAGGGGACACTACACTGACCACAGATATAAGGGGACACTACACTGACCACCGATATAAGGGGAAACTACACTGACCACCGATATAAGGGGACACTACACTGACCACCGATATAAGGGGACACTACACTGACCACCGATATAAGGGAACACTACACTGACCACCGATATAAGGGAACACTACACTGACCACCGATATAAGTGGACACTACACTGATCACCGATATAAGGGGAAACTACACTGACCACCGATATAAGGGGAAACTACACTGACCACCAATATAAGGGAACACTACACGGACCACCGATATAAGGGAACACTGCACTGACCATCAATATAAGGGAACACTGCACTGACCACCAATATAAGGGAACACTGCACTGACCATCAATATAAGGGGAAACTACACTGACCACCGATATAAGAGGAACACTACACTGACCACCAATATAAGGGAACACTGCACTGACCACCAATATAAGGGAACACTACACTGACCACCGATATAAGGGGACACTACACTGACCACCAATATAAGGGAACACTGCACTGACCACCGATATAAGGGAACACTGCACTGACCATCAATATAAGGGAACACTACACTGATCACCGATATAAGGGGACACTACACTGACCACCAATATAAGGGAACACTGCACTGACCACCGATATAAGGGAACACTGCACTGACCATCAATATAAGGGGAAACTACACTGACCACCGATATAAGAGGAACACTACACTGACCACCAATATAAGGGAACACTGCACTGACCACCAATATAAGGGAACACTACACTGACCACCGATATAAGGGGACACTACACTGACCACCAATATAAGGGAACACTGCACTGACCACCGATATAAGGGAACACTGCACTGACCATCAATATAAGGGGAAACTACACTGACCACCGATATAAGGGAACACTGCACTGACCACCGATATAAGGGGACACTACACTGACCACAGATATAAGGGAACACTGCACTGATCACCGATATAAGGGGACACTACACTGACCACAGATATAAGGGAACACTGCACTGACCACCGATATAAGGGGACACTACACTGACCACAGATATAAGGGGACACTGCACTGACCACCGATATAAGGGAACACTGCACTGACCATCAATATAAGGGGACACTACACTGACCACCGATATAAGGGGACACTACACTGACCACCGATATAAGGGGACACTACACTGACCACCGATATAAGGGGACACTACACTGACCACCGATATAAGGGGACACTACACTGACCACCGATATAAGGGGACACTACACTGACCACCGATATAAGGGGACACTACACTGACCACCGATATAAGGGGAAACTACACTGACCACCGATATAAGGGGAAACTACACTGACCACCAATATAAGGGAACACTACACTGACCACCAATATAAGGGAACACTGCACTGACCACCGATATAAGGGAACACTGCACTGACCATCAATATAAGGGGAAACTACACTGACCACCGATATAAGGGAACACTGCACTGACCACCAATATAAGAGGAACACTACACTGACCACCAATATAAGGGAACACTGCACTGACCACCGATATAAGGGAACACTGCACTGACCACCGATATAAGGGGAAACTACACTGACCACCGATATAAGGGAACACTACACTGACCACCGATATAAGGGAACACTACACTGACCACCGATATAAGGGGAAACTACACTGATCACCAATATAAGGGAACACTACACTGACCACCAATATAAGGGAACACTGCACTGACCACCGATATAAGGGAACACTACACTGACCACCAATATAAGGGGACACTACACTGACCACCGATATAAGGGGACACTACACTGACCACCGATATAAGGGGACACTACACTGACCACCGATATAAGGGGAAACTACACTGACCACCGATATAAGGGGAAACTACACTGACCACCGATATAAGGGGAAACTACACTGACCACCGATATAAGGGGAAACTACACTGACCACCGATATAAGGGGAAACTACACTGACCACCGATATAAGGGGAAACTACACTGACCACCGATATAAGGGAACACTACACTGACCACCGATATAAGGGAACACTACACTGACCACCGATATAAGGGAACACTACACTGACCAACGATATAAGGGGACACTACACTGACCACCGATATAAGGGAACACTACACTGACCACTGATATAAGTGGACACTACACTGACCACTGATATAAGTGGACACTACACTGACCACCAATATAAGGGAACACTGCACTGACCACCAATATAAGGGAACACTGCACTGACCACCAATATAAGGGAACACTACACTGACCACCAATATAAGGGAACTCTGCACTGACCACCGATATAAGGGGACACTACACTGACCACCAATATAAGGGAACACTGCACTGACCACCGATATAAGGGAACACTGCACTGACCATCAATATAAGGGGAAACTACACTGACCACCGATATAAGGGAACACTGCACTGACCACCGATATAAGGGGACACTACACTGACCACAGATATAAGGGAACACTGCACTGATCACCGATATAAGGGGACACTACACTGACCACAGATATAAGGGAACACTGCACTGACCACCGATATAAGGGGACACTACACTGACCACAGATATAAGGGGACACTGCACTGACCACCGATATAAGGGAACACTGCACTGACCATCAATATAAGGGGACACTACACTGACCACCGATATAAGGGGACACTACACTGACCACCGATATAAGGGGACACTACACTGACCACCGATATAAGGGGACACTACACTGACCACCGATATAAGGGAACACTACACTGACCACCAATATAAGGGAACACTGCACTGACCACCGATATAAGGGAACACTGCACTGACCATCAATATAAGGGGAAACTACACTGACCACCGATATAAGGGAACACTGCACTGACCACCAATATAAGAGGAACACTACACTGACCACCAATATAAGGGAACACTGCACTGACCACCGATATAAGGGAACACTGCACTGACCACCGATATAAGGGGAAACTACACTGACCACCGATATAAGGGAACACTACACTGACCACCGATATAAGGGAACACTACACTGACCACCGATATAAGGGGAAACTACACTGATCACCAATATAAGGGAACACTACACTGACCACCAATATAAGGGAACACTGCACTGACCATCAATATAAGGGAACACTACACTGACCACCAATATAAGAGGAACACTACACTGACCACCAATATAAGGGAACACTGCACTGACCACCGATATAAGGGAACACTGCACTGACCACCGATATAAGGGAACACTGCACTGACCACCGATATAAGGGAACACTACACTGACCACCAATATAAGGGGACACTACACTGACCACCGATATAAGGGGACACTACACTGACCACCGATATAAGGGGACACTACACTGACCACCGATATAAGGGGACACTACACTGACCACCGATATAAGGGGAAACTACACTGACCACCGATATAAGGGGAAACTACACTGACCACCGATATAAGGGGAAACTACACTGACCACCGATATAAGGGGAAACTACACTGACCACCGATATAAGGGAACACTACACTGACCACCGATATAAGGGAACACTGCACTGACCACCGATATAAGGGAACACTGCACTGACCACCGATATAAGGGAACACTACACTGACCACCGATATAAGGGGACACTACACTGACCACCGATATAAGGGAACACTACACTGACCACTGATATAAGTGGACACTACACTGACCACTGATATAAGTGGACACTACACTGACCACCAATATAAGGGAACACTACACTGACCACCAATATAAGGGAACACTGCACTGACCACCAATATAAGGGAACACTACACTGACCACCAATATAAGGGAACTCTGCACTGACCACCGATATAAGGGGACACTACACTGACCACCAATATAAGGGAACACTGCACTGACCACCGATATAAGGGAACACTGCACTGACCATCAATATAAGGGGAAACTACACTGACCACCGATATAAGGGAACACTGCACTGACCACCGATATAAGAGGAACACTACACTGACCACCGATATAAGAGGAACACTACACTGACCACCAATATAAGGGAACACTGCACTGACCCCCGATATAAGGGAACACTGCACTGACCACCGATATAAGGGAACACTGCACTGACCACCGATATAAGGGAACACTGCACTGACCACCGATATAAGGGGAAACTACACTGACCACCGATATAAGGGGACACTACACTGACCACCGATATTAGGGAACACTGCACTGACCACCGATATAAGGGAACACTGCACTGACCACCGATATAAGGGAAAACTGCACTGATCACCAATATAAGGGGACACTACACTGACCACCGATATAAGGGGACACTACACTGACCACCGATATAAGGGGACACTACACTGACCACCGATATAAGGGGACACTACACTGACCACCGATATAAGGGGACACTACACTGACCACCGATATAAGGGGAAACTACACTGACCACCGATATAAGGGAACACTGCACTGACCACCGATATAAGGGAACACTACACTGACCACCGATATAAGGGGACACTACACTGACCACCGATATAAGGGAACACTACACTGACCACAGATATAAGGGAACACTGCACTGACCACCGATATAAGGGGAAACTACACTGACCACCGATATAAGGGAACACTACACTGATCACCGATGTAAGGGGACACTACACTGATCACCAATATAAGGGGATACTACACTGACCACCGATATAAGGGAACACTGCACTGACCACCGATATAAGGGGACACTACACTGACCACCGATATAAGGGGACACTACACTGACCACAGATATAAGGGGACACTACACTGACCACCGATATAAGGGAACACTACACTGACCACCGATATAAGGGGAAACTACACTGACCACCGATATAAGGGGACACTACACTGACCACCGATATAAGGGGACACTACACTGACCACCGATATAAGGGGACACTACACTGACCACCGATATAAGGGGACACTACACTGACCACCGATATAAGGGAACACTACACTGACCACCGATATAAGTGGACACTACACTGATCACCGATATAAGGGGAAACTACACTGACCACCGATATAAGGGGAAACTACACTGACCACCAATATAAGGGAACACTACACGGACCACCGATATAAGGGAACACTGCACTGACCATCAATATAAGGGAACACTGCACTGACCACCAATATAAGGGAACACTGCACTGACCATCAATATAAGGGGAAACTACACTGACCACCGATATAAGAGGAACACTACACTGACCACCAATATAAGGGAACACTGCACTGACCACCAATATAAGGGAACACTACACTGACCACCGATATAAGGGGACAATACACTGACCACCAATATAAGGGAACACTGCACTGACCACCGATATAAGGGAACACTGCACTGACCATCAATATAAGGGAACACTACACTGATCACCGATATAAGGGGACACTACACTGACCACCAATATAAGGGAACACTGCACTGACCACCGATATAAGGGAACACTGCACTGACCATCAATATAAGGGGAAACTACACTGACCACCGATATAAGAGGAACACTACACTGACCACCAATATAAGGGAACACTGCACTGACCACCAATATAAGGGAACACTACACTGACCACCGATATAAGGGGACACTACACTGACCACCAATATAAGGGAACACTGCACTGACCACCGATATAAGGGAACACTGCACTGACCATCAATATAAGGGGAAACTACACTGACCACCGATATAAGGGAACACTGCACTGACCACCGATATAAGGGGACACTACACTGACCACAGATATAAGGGAACACTGCACTGATCACCGATATAAGGGGACACTACACTGACCACAGATATAAGGGAACACTGCACTGACCACCGATATAAGGGGACACTACACTGACCACAGATATAAGGGGACACTACACTGACCACAGATATAAGGGGACACTACACTGACCACCGATATAAGGGAACACTACACTGACCACAGATATAAGGGAACACTGCACTGATCACCGATATAAGGGGACACTACACTGACCACAGATATAAGGGGACACTACACTGACCACCGATATAAGGGAACACTGCACTGACCACCGATATAAGGGGACACTACACTGACCACAGATATAAGGGAACACTGCACTGATCACCGATATAAGGGGACACTACACTGACCACAGATATAAGGGAACACTGCACTGACCACCGATATAAGGGGACACTACACTGACCACAGATATAAGGGGACACTACACTGACCACAGATATAAGGGAACACTGCACTGATCACCGATATAAGGGAACACTACACTGACCACAGATATAAGGGGACACTACACTGACCACCGATATAAGGGAACACTGCACTGACCACCGATATAAGGGGACACTACACTGACCACAGATATAAGGGAACACTGCACTGATCACCGATATAAGGGGACACTACACTGACCACAGATATAAGGGAACACTGCACTGACCACCGATATAAGGGGACACTACACTGACCACAGATATAAGGGGACACTACACTGACCACAGATATAAGGGGACACTACACTGACCACCGATATAAGGGAACACTACACTGACCACAGATATAAGGGGACACTACACTGACCACAGATATAAGGGAACACTGCACTGATCACCGATATAAGGGGACTCTACACTGACCACTAGTGATGAGCCGAACACCCCCGGGTTCGGTTCGCACCAGAACCCGCGAACGGACCGAAAGTTCGAACGAACATTAGAACCCTATTAAATACAATGGATGCGAACGTTCGAATTCTAAAGTGCTAATTATAACAACTATTATGCATGTTATTGTCCTAAAAAGGGTTTGGGAACCCGGGTTCTGCACCAGGGGACATGTATCAATGCAAAAAGAAGTTTTAAAAACGGTCGTTTTTCGGGAGCAGTCATTTTAATGATGCATAAAGTGAAAAAAAAAAAGTCAAATATTCCTTTAAATATCGTACCTGGGGGGTGTCTAAAGTATGCCTGTGAAGTGCCACGTGTTTCCCGTGTTTAGAACTGTCCCTGCACAAAATGACACTTCTAAAGGAAAAAAAAGCCATTTAAAACTGCTTGCGGCTTTAATGTAATGTCTGGTCCCGGTAATATGGATGAAATTCTTTAAGAAAAATGGCATAGCTACCCCATGACCCCCCCCCCTACCCCAGCCCATTACCAGCCCCTTTGGGTCTTGTATGGATATTAAGGGGAACCCCGCACATAAAATAAAAAAGGCCCTATATACTCTGAACAGCCCTATACAGGCGGTGCATACAAGACAGGGACTGTAGGTTTGTTCTTATGTAGAGTCTGTTTGTAATTTTGAACAGGTACATTGTTGAAGTGTAGCTCCAGCCCAAAAATCTATTTTTAAACTTTTTGGAAAACATAGGTAAGGGTTATCACCCCTGTAACATTTGTTTTGCTGTCTGTGCCCCTGTTCAGAACATTTCACCTCACTTTCCGTCCCAATGACAACTGTTTTTGAAATGTGGTGTTTTTCTTGAAACAAGGATTGCTGATAAAGCATCAGTACAGAGGAGACACCTTTCTCCCATATTTATTCTTACAGGAGAGAATTTTCCTTCCTAGTGGTAGATTTCCTCTCACTTCCTGTTGTCTTCTTGCGTTTGCAAGTAGGAGTCGTTTGTAAGTTGGATGTTTGAAAGTAGGGACCTGCCGTATATACTCTGCAGAAATAGGCCCCTTAGTTGTTGGTGTTGGCACAACACTGTAAGCACTCACAGTTACTCTTGGTTGGTGCTGGAACGCCCTGCTGTCAACTATTATATCAGGAATTTTAATTACATATAATTGTTGAACAGTGGTAGTAAAAATTGGGCCTTTGATGGTGGTGCTGGTGCCACAACACTGTAAGCCCTGACAGTTACTCTTGGTGGGTGCAGCAATGGGCCCTGCTGTGAATTATTAGATCAAGAATTGTAATTACATGCCCCTGTTGAACAGGGGCTGAAAAATTGGGCCTTAGGCACTGGTGGCACAACACTGCAACCCCTCACAGCAACTGTACTTGGAGCACAGCAATGAGCCCTGTTGCAAAGTATTGCTTCAAAAATTGTAATGACACGCCCCTGTTAAACAGGGGCTGAAAAATTGGGCCTTAGGCACTGGTGGCACAACACTGCAACTCCTCACAGATACTGTACTTGGAGCACACCAATGAGCCCTGTTGCAAAGTATTGCTTCAAAAATTGTAATTACACGCCCCTGTTAAACAGGGGCTGAAAAATTGGGCGTTAGGCACTGGTGGCGGCACCCATAAACAAAAATGATCTTACAAGCTATCATCATCAATCGTATCATTGAGGACTCGGAGGAGGAGGATAGCCAGTCAACATAACAGCACAGGCACTCAGCATCAGCATCAGTCTTGAAGGGATGTGACATGTTAAAATCAATTAGTCTGTTATATCAGCATCAGGTGTGTGGTAGCTGGTGGTGATCCAAGACTGGTTCATCTTGATGAAAGTCAGTCGATCAACCGAGTCGGTGGACAGGCGCACCCTGTGATCCGTGACAAATCCTCCAGCAGCACTGAATGTGCGTTCCGAAAGAACGCTGGATGCAGGACAGGCCAGTAGCTCAATTGCATACTGTGCAAGCTCTGGCCAGTGATCCATCCTCAAGACCCAGTAAGCCAGAGGATTTTCGGTGGGGAAGGTGTCCAAGTCTGACCTTGCCCCTAGATATTCCTGCACCATGTTTATCAGACGCTGGCGATGGTTGCTGGAACCGATCATACTTTGGGGCTGCGGACTAAAGAATTGTCTGAACGCATCGGTCAGACGGCCACCTTCCCCACCGCTCCTTCTTTGACTGGCCGAAGCCTCAGCAACTCGTTGTCCAGGACCAGGAGTTTGCAACCTCCCAGTCTCTGGGAACGCGTTGCACAGACCTTTCTGCAAGGCCTCCCGGAGTTGTCTCATCCTCTGCGACGGTAACATAAGGTCCGCAACCTTACCCTTGTACCGTGGATCAAGGAGAGTGGCCAGCCAGTAATGGTCCCTCTCCTTGATCCGAAGAATACGAGGATCCTTCCGCAGACTTTGCAGGATCAGGGAGGCCATGCAGCGTAGGTTTGCTGAGGCATTCGCTCCGGAGTCCTCTGGGTCACTAAGGACGACATGATCCGCAGCCACCTCCTCCCAGCCACGTACAAGTCCACTGGTTTCTTGGGACTGTAAATCATCCCTAAAAGACTGCTGCTGATGATGCTGAGTGCCAGCCTCCACCTCCATGCTGACACAATCCTCCTCCTCCTCCTCCTCCTCCTCCTCCTCCTCCTCTTCCTGTGCGATGGGTGGGACAGAAGGAACACTGTCTGGGTAAAGGGGGCCTTGAGAGGCAAGGAAGTCCTCCTCTTCCTGCCTCTGTTCTGCCTCAAGTGCCCTGTCCATTATTCCACGCAGCGTGTGCTCCAACAGGTGGACAAGAGGTACAGTGTCACTGATGCATGCACTGTCACTGCTCACCATCCTCGTGGCCTCCTCAAATGGTGCCAGGACAGTGCATGCATCCCTGATCATGCCCCACTGGCGTGGAGAAAAAAAACCAAGCTCCCCTGACCCTGTCCTGGTGCCGTAGTCGCACAGGTACTCATTGATGGCCCTCTGCTGCGTGTGCAGCCGCTGCAGCATGGCCAACGTTGAGTTCCACCTGGTGGGCATGTCACATATAAGGCGGTTCTTGGGCAGGTTCAACTCCTTTTGCAGCTCAGCCAGGCGAGCACTGGCATTATAAGATCTGCGGAAATGCACACAGACTTTCCTGGCCTGCCTCAGGACATCCTGTAAGCCCGGGTACCTGCCCAAGAAGCGCTGCACCACCAGGTTAAGGACGTGAGCCACACAGGGCACATGGGTCAGTTGTCCCTGTCGGAGGGCGGAGAGGAGGTTGGTGCCATTGTCGCAAACCACCATTCCTGGCTTAAGCTGGCGTGGCGTCAACCACCTCTCGGCCTGGCCCTGCAGAGCAGACAGGACCTCTGCCCCAGTGTGGCTTCTGTCCCCCAAACACACCAGCGCAAGCACGGCATGGCATCTTTTTGCCTGCGTACTTGCGTAGCCCCGTGAACGGCTACGGAGCACCGCTGGTTCATAGGACAAACCACAGGAAGAGGCCATGGAGGAAGAAGAAGAGGAGGGGGTGGAGGAGAGAGGTGTGTCACAACCAGTAGTAGCATTTTGGAGGCGTGGCGGTGGGACAACCTCCAACACTACTGCACCTTGTCCTGAATCCTTCCCAGCTGCCAAAAGAGTGACCCAATGGGCCGTGAAAGAAAGGTAACGTCCCTGTCCATGCCTGCTGGACCATGAGTCAGCGGTAATATGCACCTTACCGCTGACCGCCCTGTCCAGCGAGGCCAAGACATTGCCTTCCACATGCCGGTAGAGAGCCGGAATAGCCTTCCGTGAGAAAAAGTGGCGTTTGGGAACCTGCCACTGAGGAACTGCACATTGCACAAACTCACGGAAGGGGGCCGAGTCTACCAACTGAAAAGGCAGCAGTTGAAGCGCTAGCAATTTAGCCAAGCTAGCATTCAACCGCTGGGCATGTGGATGGCTGGGAGTGAACTTCTTTCGACGGTCCAGCAGCTGGGGCAGGGAAATTTGCCTGCTAGAATCGGACGTCGGTGTACTGCTAGCAGAGTGGGCGCAAGTACTTGGCTGTGACACACCTAATTCTACACCTTCATTCCTCTCAGTGCATGTTTCAGAGAGGACTGAAGTTATAGTGGGGTTGGAGATCCCAGCTGATGCGGTGCAAGGAGAGGTCCGCTTTGTTCTTTGGTGTGGGTCTTTGAGGTAGGCTTGCCAACGAGCTGCATGGCAGGTCAACATATGTCTGGTCAGGCATGTGGTACCCAAGCGGCTGATGTTTTGGCCACGCGATATACGCTTGAGACATATGTTGCAAACAGCAGCTGTGCGATCTGATGCACTAGCCTCAAAAAAGGCCCACACCAAAGAACTTTTTGAATGACGGGCAGAGGCAGCGCCCTGCACAGGCGGAGCTCTGCGGTGTGATTCCGTCGGTGTACTGCCCTTACGCTGGCCACCAAAGGGCATCCTGCCTCGTTGGAGATGTGCCTCCTCCTCATCCTCCTCCTCCTCCTCTCTCCTATTAGGCACCCACGTGGAGTCAGTGACCTCATCATCCCCTCCCTCCTCATCACTGGAGCCAATCTGGCAGTATGCTGCAGCTGCTGGAACATGACTGCCAGATTGGTGTCCTTCTTGAGCATCCCCTCTGTCTGCTCTCACGCTACTGCCTTCCTCTAGCTGGGTTTCATCATCAGACCCTTCGAAACGCTGGGCATCCTCCTGGAGCATGTACCCAACACTGTGCTGAAACAGTTCGGGGGACTCCTCAGGAGGAGGACATGGTGGGTCTAGGGAAGGAGTGACTGATGATTTGTCTGACATTGATACCAGGGAAGACGACGCTTTGGCAGCTGCTTTTCCAGTACCCTGAGCCTGGGTGAGAGAGGATGAGGAGGAGGAGGAGGGCTTGGTCATCCACTCTACCAAGTCTTCGGCATGATGTGGCTCAACATGTCCAGCTGCCGAAAAGAAGGACAAGCGTGTCCCATGGCCATGTGCTGATGACAATGCACCGCGTCCACGACCAGCACTGTTGCCCCCAGACACAGAGCCTGCTTGCCCTCTTTTATTGCCTCCTGACTGTCTGCCTCTCCTTGTTTGCCTTCCAGACATTCTAATAGATGGCCTGCAGGGAGATGGGAAAAAAGCAATAAGGGCTACCTTCAGGTGTCCTTCTCTGTCCCTTGAAACAAGGACTTGCAGAGTGAAATAAACTGACACTCTCCCTACCTACAGTTTTCTGTCCCTAGAATAAATGTTTTTTTTAATCACAATATAGCACAAGGACAATTCAGTCACTGTCCTTCCAGGTCCCTGGAAACAAGGACTTGCAGAGTGAAATAAACTGACACTCTCCCTACCTACAGTTTTCTGTCCCTAGAATAAATGTTTTTTTTAATCACAATATAGCACAAGGACAATTCAGTCACTGTCCTTCCAGGTCCCTGGAAACAAGGACTTGCAGAGTGAAATAAACTGACACTCTCCCTACCTACAGTTTTCTGTCCCTAGAATAAATGTTTTTTTTAATCACAATATAGCACAAGGACAATTCAGTCACTGTCCTTCCAGGTCCCTGGAAACAAGGACTTGCAGAGTGAAATAAACTGACACTCTCCCTACCTACAGTTTTCTGTCCCTAGAATAAATGTTTTTTTTAAGCACAATATAGCACAAGGACAATTCACTCACTGTCCTTACAGGTCCCTGGAAACAAGGACTTGCAGAGTGAAAGAAAAAAAACACTCTCCCTACCTACAGTTTTCTGTCCCTAGAAAAAATTTTTTTTTTAATCACAATATAACACAAGGACAATTCACTCACTGTCCTTCCAGGTCCCTGGAAACAAGGACTTGCAGAGTGAAATAAACTGACACTCTCCCTACCTACAGTTTTCTGTCCCTAGAATAAATGTTTTTTTTAATCACAATATAGCACAAGGACAATTCAGTCACTGTCCTTCCAGGTCCCTGGAAACAAGGACTTGCAGAGTGAAATAAACTGACACTCTCCCTACCTACAGTTTTCTGTCCCTAGAATAAATGTTTTTTTTAATCACAATATAGCACAAGGACAATTCAGTCACTGTCCTTCCAGGTCCCTGGAAACAAGGACTTGCAGAGTGAAATAAACTGACACTCTCCCTACCTACAGTTTTCTGTCCCTAGAATAAATGTTTTTTTAAGCACAATATAGCACAAGGACAATTCACTCACTGTCCTTACAGGTCCCTGGAAACAAGGACTTGCAGAGTGAAAGAAAAAAACCACTCTCCCTACCTACAGTTTTCTGTCCCTAGAAAAAATGTTTTTTTTAATCACAATATAACACAAGGACAATTCACTCACTGTCCTTCCAGGTCCCTGGAAACAAGGACTTGCAGAGTGAAATAAACTGACACTCTCCCTACCTACAGTTTTCTGTCCCTAGAATAAATGTTTTTTTTAAGCACAATATAGCACAAGGACAATTCACTCACTGTCCTTACAGGTCCCTGGAAACAAGGACTTGCAGAGTGAAAGAAAAAAAACACTCTCCCTACCTACAGTTTTCTGTCCCTAGAAAAATTTTTTTTTTTAATCACAATATAACACAAGGACAATTCACTCACTGTCCTTCCAGGTCCCTGGAAACAAGGACTTGCAGAGTGAAATAAACTGACACTCTCCCTACCTACAGTTTTCTGTCCCTAGAATAAATGTTTTTTTTAATCACAATATAGCACAAGGACAATTCAGTCACTGTCCTTCCAGGTCCCTGGAAACAAGGACTTGCAGAGTGAAATAAACTGACACTCTCCCTACCTACAGTTTTCTGTCCCTAGAATAAATGTTTTTTTTAATCACAATATAGCACAAGGACAATTCAGTCACTGTCCTTCCAGGTCCCTGGAAACAAGGACTTGCAGAGTGAAATAAACTGACACTCTCCCTACCTACAGTTTTCTGTCCCTAGAATAAATGTTTTTTTTAATCACAATATAGCACAAGGACAATTCAGTCACTGTCCTTCCAGGTCCCTGGAAACAAGGACTTGCAGAGTGAAATAAACTGACACTCTCCCTACCTACAGTTTTCTGTCCCTAGAATAAATGTTTTTTTTAATCACAATATAGCACAAGGACAATTCAGTCACTGTCCTTCCAGGTCCCTGGAAACAAGGACTTGCAGAGTGAAATAAACTGACACTCTCCCTACCTACAGTTTTCTGTCCCTAGAATAAATGTTTTTTTTAATCACAATATAGCACAAGGACAATTCAGTCACTGTCCTTCCAGGTCCCTGGAAACAAGGACTTGCAGAGTGAAATAAACTGACACTCTCCCTACCTACAGTTTTCTGTCCCTAGAATAAATGTTTTTTTTAAGCACAATATAGCACAAGGACAATTCACTCACTGTCCTTCCAGGTCCCTGGAAACAAGGACTTGCAGAGTGAAAGAAACTGACACTCTCCCTACCTACAGTTTTCTGTCCCTAGAATAAATGTTTTTTTAAGCACAATATAGCACAAGGACAATTCACTCACTGTCCTTCCAGGTCCCTGGAAACAAGGACTTGCAGAGTGAAAGAAACTGACACTGTCCCTACCTACAGTTTTCTGTCCCTAGAATAAATGTTTTTTTTAAGCACACTATAGCACAAGCACAAAACACACTGACACTCTCCCTACCTATCCTTCTCTTTCCCTAAACTAAAGGAATCCAGGTTAAGCAAGAAAGAAATAACAGTCACTGTCCCTGCCTATGCTGCTCTATCCCTGCTCCGGAACACACTACACTAGGCCGCCGTGCTGGCGGCCTTTTATAGTGTGGGGCGTGTACTAAACACCCTCAGCAATAATTGGCCACAGGCATCCTGCCTGTGGCCAATCATTGCTCTCCTCGCTGCCGGCGCTGTGATTGGCCAAGCATGCGGGGTCACAGTGCATGCTTGGCCAATCACAGCGCCTGGATGACACTGCGATGGCGTAGTGCATTGTGGGCCGTTCGCGTCACTCGAATTTGGCGCGAACGGCCCAAATCGTTCGATCTTCGTCGAACGATCGAACAGCCGATGTTCGAGTCGAACGTATGTTCGACTCGAACACGAAGCTCATCCCTACTGACCACAGATATAAGGGAACACTGCACTGACCACCGATATAAGGGGACACTACACTGACCACAGATATAAGGGGACACTACACTGACCACAGATATAAGGGGACACTACACTGACCACAGATATAAGGGGACACTACACTGACCACAGATATAAGGGGACACTACACTGACCACCGATATAAGGGAACACTACACTGACCACCGATATAAGGGGACACTACACTGGCCAAAGCCCTGTCAGCGCACCGCTGGAAGGCTTCATTCTGTGGTAAGTATTTTATAATGTGCTAGTATTTGGTGCATACTAGCACATTATGCCATTTCAGGGGATTTTTTTTTTTTTTTGCTAGCCGCGGTTTACTACCGCTTTAACCTGTGTCAGAGGGGCAGAGGTTTTTCACAAAGTTGAGGCAAAAAAAACAGAGAACCCAATCTACCAAATGGCTTCTATGAATGGCAGCGGTGCCAACCGAGTGACCCCCTGTGTTCACTGTGCAGAAAGATGACTGTTTGGCACTGACTACTAAAGTGATTCTCTGCTTCCCCAGCAGGTATGGAGTATGTATATGAGGCCACACCAATGTAACTGTTCTATCCAATCCATAGGTGGAGTTCACAAACATACATGGGAACATTTCATGAGAAGTCAGCACAGGAGGTGTCATGTGATCCTGGTGTGTATTCCCGGTGCTGCCATCACACAGCAGCACACAGGGATGGACGGTCCTATCTGGGAGATGCTCGTCCTGGAATGTGCCGGTGGGCGGGGTTTGTTTTTAAACGAGTTGATGGATGGGCCGGGGGGCGTGGTTTCTCACAGAAGGCTGGGAACATTTATGTAGGTTTGAATAGGAGTGGGCGGGATCGGACGGAGGGACCTGCCCGTTGGGGGTGTGGCCATATGTGGCAGGCAGACTCGTGCAGTGGGTGCGGTGTGTGTAGAGAGAGCGGAGGATCGGAGGAGGATGGTGGACGGGAGGTGATCGGTGAGTAGAGCCGGCTGTAATCCGGTAATCCTGGCCTGGGACAGTCTGATAGGGATGGGAAGAGCTGCCTGGGACTTCCCTTCACACAGCTGTCATATCAATGGAGGGATCGGGATATATAAGTGATGTATGGGGGGCTCAGTCCCTGCAATGTGTCTGGATTGTACTGGAGGAGAAGTGTCTGCAGAGGGAACTGTGCTATTCATATTCTGATGATCTCTGATTGTTACTATGGAATCCTTGTCTGCTCTTCAATTACCAACTGGCAGAGAAGAGGTGCAGGTATGATTCCCCCCCCCCAATTGTCTCCACCCCCTACCTACCTCCTGAATTCCATCACTTGTCTCTGCCCTCTACCAATAAGCAACAATAGATCCCCCAGCGACAATAACCTCAAACAAAATACCCCCCAGCAACAATAGATCCTGCACAGCAAGAATATAGACCCCCCCTTCAGCAGCGGTAGATTCTCCACCAGCAACAGTAGATCCCAACATACCCCCCCATAGATCCTCTCCAGCAACAACCGACTATTTCCAGCAACATTAGATCCTCCCCCAGAAACAATACACCCCACCCAGCAACAAATCCCCCCCCCCCAACATAAACCCCCCCAATAGATTTCTCTCCAGCAACAACCGATCATCTCCAGCAACAATACACCCCTCCCCAGCAACAGTAGATCCTCTCCAACATAAATAGACCCCCCCAATAGATCCCTCTCCAGCAACAACCGATCATCTCCACCAATAGTATATCCTCCCCCAGCAACAATGCACCACTTTCAGCAACAGTAGATCCTCCCCAACATAAAAAGATCCCCCAATAGATCCCTCTCCAGCAACAACCGATCATCTCCACCAATAGTATATCCTCCCCCAGCAACAATGCAACCCTTCCAGCAACAGTAGATCCTCCCCAACATAAAAAGATCCCCCAATAGATCCCTCTCCAGCAACAACCGATCATCTCCACCAATAGTATATCCTCCCCCAGCAACAATGCAACCCTTCCAGCAACAGTAGATCCTCCCCAACATAAAAAGATCTCCCAATAGATCCCTCTCCAGCAACAACCGATCATCTCCACCAATAGTATATCCTCCTCCAGCAACAATGCAACCCTTCCAGCAACAGTAGATCCTCTCCAACATAAATGGATCCCCCAATAGATCCCTCTCCAGCAACAACGATCATCTCCACCAATAGTATATCCTCCCCCAGCAACAATGCACCACTTTCAGCAACAGTAGATCCTCCACAACATAAAAAGATCCCCCAATAGATCCTACTTCAGAAACAACGGATCCCCCCCCCCCAGGAAAAAAATAGACAATGGACCCTCCAGCACCCCTTCCCATTGCATACATCAGTTCCAGAAGTGCATACTACCACATTCTCGCTGATAAAAACGGTGTATTGTAGAAGAGTGATGATGCATGGTCACCAGCTCATGTGGTTTATGAGCTCCCATATATGTTCTAGGTACACTGCACTAAAAACTGAAAATCAAATCTGGTAAGCTATTCATCAGGCCACAGCTGTAGTGCAGCCACCCACCTCTGGTTTGGTCAGTAGTCTGGTGATCTGAGAACCCAGCTTGTCATGTAGAAGAGGAATTGTTGGTTTATATGTTCGGGGGACAGTCTCATGTCTGCAGGTGGCCCCTGAGTGCTGCTGTCAGAGGAACCATTGAATGGAGTGGTTAGAAGACCCATCCTGGTTATTGTGCCCTCTGATTGGTGGCGAGAGGCTCCTGTACCCCATTCCACTCTTCCTCTCAATTGAAGTAATAGTGAGATTGGCCAAGCCGAGCTAATTCGTTAGACAAACATAATTAACATGTTCCTAACGACACAATAACCAGGTGCTTACAATGGATTGCTGATTGTAAAGTTCATGAGTCCATATGGTTGGGTGGAATTAGCAGTAAAAAAAGTGGTGGAAAAATCCACAGGCAACAACTTGAACTACCAACCACCATTGGGAAGCAATATACTGGGGATTCAGCAGGTAAGTAAAACCAGACTGTGATCAGCAGTTCAGAAGGATCCGTTTAACATGCAAGAAAAGCAAAAGCCAAGGCGTTGGATCAGTAGAAATTCACCAACATTTATTGATTAAAACATATCCAGACTTCCCCCTAAGCTGATGGGAGGCATCTCCAGGAATAGAAGTGAAATCCACTGAACACAGCAGAGCACCAGAGGATCGCTGAGCCGATGGATGGTAAGCCGGCCTGTAGGAAAGCGAATGGTTTGCAATGTCTGTGACAGTTCTCAGAACTTCTTAGTGCTGCATCCAAAAAACGAGGGAAGGTGGAGCTGCCTCCCATCAGCTTATAGAGGTTCACTGGAGGAAAAAAAAAGGAAAGTCAGTAGCTACTAATCCTGTAGCTGCTGACTTTTAATAAAAGGACACTTACCTGTCCAAAGATCCAATGCTGTCCTCACCCGGACTAGTTCTTCACTAGACTTCCCAGCGCCAGCGCCCTAACTTTGAGCAGCCAGCTCTGCTGCTTTAGGCTTCACAGGCGTCGGCCCACTGCGCATGTGCAAGCTGTGCTTTGTGAATCGCCCCGCAGTCTTCTGGGAGGTGTTCCAGAAGACTGCGGGGAGGAAGGGGGAGAAGGTACCTGTCAAAAATAGGTACTCGCTCCACTGTAACTTGTTGTGATGGTGCCTCATTTTTATTTATGGTACTTTTTTTTTTTTTTTTTTAAGCACTGGAGAGAGAGTCAGAGAGAGAGAGAGAGTCAGAGAGAGAGAGAGAGTCAGAGAGAGAGTCAGAGAGAGAGAGAGTCAGAGAGAGAGAGAGTCAGAGAATCCGTTCCCGGGATCAAGGATTTTACGATCTACATTCGCTAACTCGCATTCATACACATACTAGGGCCAATTTAGACAGGACCCTAATAACCTACCAGCATGTCTTTGGAGTGTGGAAGAAAACCCAGGCAGGCACAGGGAGAACATGCAAACTCCAGGCAGGTAGTGTCATGGTTGGGATTTGAACCGACTCTAGAGCTGCCAGGCAGAAGGGCTAACATTACTAAGCCACTGTGCTGCCCCAATAACACATATATGTATGCATCTGCTGCAACATAAACTCCGGTATTATATTTCTAAGCATTGGTTGTAGTACAAATGTAATAAAGTGAGAATCCAAACATTTTTTTAATATTTTGGATAGAATAAAGAAGGGTAAGGACCGGTGTTGGGTTAGGACAAGTTGTCCTTTAATGAATGCAGCCCACCCTGTCCATTAATGTAGCCATCTTTGCGGTGAAAACCTGCCCTGAGCCACTGTATTCCTATTGGGACCCTGCTGGGTCCTTCTTGTGCATGCACGCTGTGGCCACATTCTTATGGGAGAGTTGTACCTCTGGCAGCCTACAGCTCTCCTCCTATAGGAGAAATTTTGACCGCTGTGCAGGATGCAGTAAACTCGGCAGAAAAGTATTAGGATGAAAGGGTGGTTTCAGACAGGACTACACAATGAATTTCCCTGAACAGGGCTGAAGGTAAGTGTTGTACCAAGTAAACTGCATTTAGGTGGGTGACTGCATTATTTAAGAACATGTACTAAAAGTTCAGCTGTCCTTAATGCTGTCTGGGTTCTCAAAGGTCTTACATCTCATGCCGCGTACACGACCGTTTTTAATGACAAGAATAATGCAATTTTTTAAAAATGGTCATTAAAAATGATCGTGTGTGGGCTTCAGAGCATTTTTCACGACGTGAAAAATGGGCATGAAAAAATTGGAACATGCTCTAATTTTTCTCGTCGTTTTTCACATCGTCGTTTTTCTCGTCATGAAAAACGGGCCTGTGTATGCTTTAACGACGTGAAAAAAAATGCGCATGCTCAGAATGAAGTATGAGATGGGAGCGCTCGTTCTGGTAAAACTAGCGCTTGTAATGGAGATAGCACATTCGTCACGCTGTAACGGACTGAAAAGCACGAGGCTGAAAAGCGCAAATCGTTTCTCAACAAACTTTACTAACATGAAGGGTGGCGCCATCC
This sequence comes from Rana muscosa, assembly GCA_029206835.1. Lineage (NCBI taxonomy): Eukaryota > Metazoa > Chordata > Amphibia > Anura > Ranidae > Rana > Rana muscosa. The sequence continues at coordinate 107,729,218 of CM055126.1, read as the reverse complement.
GAATGGAACTTCCCCTTTATAGTGTTGTACCTCACAGTGCTTTACTCGAACATTTTTTTCCACGATAGTGTGTAGGCAAGGCAGGCTTGATAAGAATCACGTCGAGGAAAAATGCAGTTTTATTCAATGACATTAAAAACGGTCGTGTGTACGCGGCATTAGAATCGTCCTTTAATGCTGTCTGAGTTCCCATAGGTCTTACACCTTGCAGCCGTCTTTTTTAATTAAATTTGGGTTGCCATAGGCCTTACATCTTACAGGTGTGCTGTAAAACACAAATGATTAATGGTACGTGCACATATTCATATTTTCAGTTATATTACCGGTACTTAGTAATAAAATATCCCATAGAAAACCACACTTTTTAATTCTCCTTTGCTGGGAGTGTTGTACTCACTACAACACGACTGTAGACTGCCTTTGAGTCAGTTCTTGGATCTCGGTACACATCACAAAACAATCTTGGAGGCTGTGTGCACTGCATTGGGTATATTCAGTGAATACAACACTATCACACTGTACAGACAGCTCCAGTCTGGGTAGACGTCATGTTATCGGCCAGTGACGGGAGCAGTCTGTGCTTAGAATGCCGTGTTTGTGTTTGGTGTCAGAAAGCAACCTACATAGTCACTGCAACCAGAGTTGGCAGCATCTCAGATACTGTATATCAGAGGTCTCCAAACTGCAGCCCCCCGGGACAAGATGCAGCCCTTTGCTTGACTTTATCTGGCCCTTGGGGCACTATTCATCCCCCTTTCACACTGGAGCATTTTCAGGTGCTTTTGGGCTGAAAAACGCCTCCCTTGCATCCCTAGTGTGAGAGCCTGAGTGCTTTCATACTGGGGCGATGTGCTTGCAGGACATTAGAAAAAGTCCTGAAAGCAGCATCTTTGTGTATACACCGCTCCTCCACTGCCCCTGCCATTGAAATCAATGAGCACCGCTGCCGAAGCGCCTGCAAAGCGCTTCGGCAGTGGCGCTTTGTGGACGCTTTTAACCCTTTATTCGGCCACTAGCGGGGGGTTAAAAGTGCCCCGCTAGCAGCCGAAAAGCGCAGTCATAACAGCGGTAAAGCGCAGCTAAAATTAGCAGCGCTTTACCGCTAACGCCCCCCCCCCCCCCGCCCCAGTGTGAAAGTAGCCTAATGTGAGACACTATTCTGCTTATCGACACCAAAAATGGGGCATAATTCCTGCCACTGACATCATCAGTGGGGCACCATTTCTCCCACTGACACCAACAATGGGGAACTATTCCTCCCCCTAATACCAAAGATGGGGCAGTGTTTACTCCCACTGATGCCAGAAAAATGTTCTATTCCTGCTGGCCACAGTCCGGCCTCCTAAAGACTGAAGGACAGTAATTTGGCCCTTTGTTTAGAAAGTTTGGAGACCCCTGTCATATATTCTAAAATCTGACAGGATTAGAAAATGGTTAGTTTTGGTTTATTTGTGTTTCCACATACTGTTTACACACCAGAAAATGACTGCGTAGTCTTCAGGTATACTGTTCCTGCAGGTACTGACCTGTGGAATAGGTAGGGAAACACTTCAGGTCTGTCATCGCATTGCACAAAAAGTTCCATTGTGCCCATTACTGTTTTGAAGTGTAAGGAAAAAAACATATCAGGTGTTTGTTAGCAGATTCTTGATTTATACGTGACCCATGTATAAGTCTAGGACCCTTTCATACGGACGTGTCCGAATATGGGCTCCGCTTTGCTCAGCAGGGATCGATGCACTGTGCAGGGACCGACCTGTCAGAGCGCCGCTCTCCTCTATGGGGGATCAGATGAAGACGGACCGTAGAGTCTGTTTTTCATCAGGTATGATCCACCAGACGAATGGAAAATAGGGTTTTCATCCGTCAGACTTTAGCGGGTCGGATGTCAGCAGATATGTCACCGCTGACATCTGTCGCTCCATAGACCTGTATGGAGTATCCGTTCAGGTCCGCCTAAAAAACTTACAGGTGGACCTGAACGGTCCGCCGGTGTGAAAGGGGCACAAAAGAATGTATAAATGGGGCCATAAATAATATAGCTATACAGATACACAATCATACAGATGTACAGGTCTGAGAGAAGGTATGAGGGCTGGTTCACACCAGATGCTTTCTAGTGCCTCTTTAAAATGCATCTGGAACACATGTACAGTAATTGCCATGTATTCCAAAGGCCCTAGTTCACACCTGTGCGGTCAGTTCCAGTGCTTTCAACAAAAGTACAACCTGCTGCATTTTTTTTTTTCTTTCTTTTAGTCCAGAATGCATCAGAAAACGCATAAGAAACTATTGTCCCAAGATTTCTCAAGTGTCAAAGTAAAAAAGAGGAAAAAAAAAACACTCTAGAAACACATTAAAAACACGTCTAAACACGCATGCAAATCTGGAATGCTAAAATTGTGGTGGTAAACAGACCAGATATACAGGTCTGAGAAGGTATAATTTGAGCCAAATCTGGAGGTCTCAGAGGAGGTATAAATAAGTCAGATGTGTGAGAGGAGGGATTAATGGGGCAAGATATGGCGTTTGAGATTAAGAAGGTTTAATTAAAAATAGAATCCTAGGTGGCAGGACTTTGTTATTTGTCTTCCCACAAGGTCTGATAGCCGATCAGACATGGTGGGCGACTGGTTGAACTGATGTGCTGGAGTTCCAGGTGTACCATATTCAGCAGTAGTATACCAAACGTGGAGATGCTTTGCTCTGCAGTGGTTAGATTTATTGCACTGTTTTAAGTAATAGTTAATATATGAACAGTACTGTCCCCACCCCACTGTTAGGGGTGGTGGACACCCATGCCCCGCTCGGTGGTCCAGTTTAAGACTGAGAGCGGAGCTGGGGAACAAGATACAAAGAGGACAAGCTCATATTGCAGCCACTTCACGACGACAGGCTTAGTATATATTTTATGATATGCTTTCTATCTTTGTATAGACTATATATACAATAATGATGCAAGAATGATATAGCCAGCCAACAAATGGATATTTCTATGTCCTCTCCAACACTCTGTTTTGTTTATTGTTGAATGGATTTTTTTTTTTTGTACCAATAAAAAGAATCTGATTAAAAAAAAGATCCTGCTCTCTATTTTCTCGTCGAGATTCTCGTCAGCCTGTTTCTCGACGAGAAAAGTGAGTGTGTGTACACTTACCTGTCCTCCCGGAAGCCCGCGCATGTTCGAAATGAATTCGACGCATGCGCGGTAGCTTCCTAGGCATAGGTAGGGTATACCAAGATGGCGGCGACGGCATCGAATGTGACGAGCGCATGCTCGTCGTAGTCGATGGCGTCACCGCGTACGCTTCATTCAAAGAACCGCGGGTTCTTTGAATCGAGCGTGTGTACACTCGGCCGGGACAAGTTTCTTGTCCAAGAATCTCGTCGAAAAAAAAGACATGTTTTTTTCGACGAGAATCTCGGCCGTGTGTACGAGGCTTGAGAGCTTTTGGTCGGGAATCCCGACCGTGTGTATGCTCCATTAGACTTTTTCCAACAGGAAAACTGCCAAAACCCTCCATCAAAAGATAGAGAGCTGGTTCTCTCCTTTTTTTTTTTTTCCCCGTCAGGAATTTCCGATCAGTTATTTTCCTATCGTGTGTACAAATTCCGACGCGCAAAATTCTGACGCATGTTTAGAAGCATAGAACCTAATTTTCTCAGCTCGTTGTAGTCTTTTACGTCACCGCGTTCTTGGCAGTCAAGAGTTCACCGAACTTTTGTGTGACCGTGTGTATGCAAGGCAGGCTTGAGAGGAAAAACCATCAGTTTTTTTTTCCCAACGGGAAAATTGCTTGTGTGTACGGGGCGTTGGAGGAGGTTTAATGGGGTTAGATATGCAGGTCCGAGAGAAGGTATAAATGTGGCCAGATATATAGGCCTGAGGGAAGGTTCAAATAGGGTCAGATATACAGATCAGAGAAGGCATAAATGGGACCATATATGGAGGTCTGAGAGAAAGGTATGAATAAGGCCAGATGTACAGGTCTGGAAGAAAGTATAAATTACTCCACATGGGGCCAGATTTACAGATCCAAAAGAGGGTATAAATGGAGCCAGATAAACTTGTCTGAGAAAAGGTATACATTGGACCAAATATAGAGGTCCAAGAGAAGATATTAATGAAGCAAGATATGCAGGTCTAAGATGGTATAAATGTGGCCAGATAAATAGGTCTGAGAGAAGGTTCACATTTGGTCAGATGTACAGAGCTGAGAAAAGGTATAAACTGGCCCAAATACTGAGGTCTGAGAGAAAGTATAAATAGGGCCAGATATACAGATCTGAGAGAAGTTATAAATGGGTTCAGATCAGGCCCGGACTGGGACAAAAAATAGGCCTGGGCATTTTAGACTGAGCAGCCCGGGGAGGGGGGCGCGGCGACGGTTAATGATGGGATGTGGGGTTCCAGCACCTTGTACCTCTGGACCCCTTTACATTACACAGCACCTTGCACCTCTGGACCCCTTTACATTACACAGCACCCTAGACCCCTTTACATTACATAGCACCCTGCATCTCTGGACCCCTTTACATTACAGAGCACCCTGCACCTCTGGACCCCTTTACACTACACAGCACCCTGCACCTCTGGACCCCTTTACACTACACAGCACCCTGCACCTCTGGACCCCTTTACATTACACAGCACCCTAGACCCCTTTACATTACATAGCACCCTGCATCTCTGGACCCCTTTACATTACACAGCACCCTGCACCTCTGGACCCCTTTACATTACACAGCACCTCTGGACCCCTTTTACCTTACGCAGCCCCCCACAGTTTGTTACACAGACACCCCCTAACAGTTCTGGACCCCCTGCATGTTACACAGACCTCCCTACAGTACCCCCTACATTACAGCCTCCCTCTACAATACAGACCCCCCCTACATTTCAGACCACCCCTACAATACAGAACCCCCCCCCCTACAATACAGACCCCCCTTCAGACCCATAATGTACCTCAGATCAGCGCGGGACTGCATGTTGGGTCCCCTCCCCCTGTGTGGACATAAAGGAGGAGGGGGAGGCGGCTTCACTCTGCTCAACTGTGTGAGACAGCCGAGACTGATCAGATCATCAGTGCTGCGGCCACCTTGCCAGAGAGAAGGGGATCGTTGCGGGTCCCGACCCCGTGATGTGCCGGCGGGTGTCACTGTCACTCGATTGCGGCTCCGACTCGCAGCTGAGAGTGCACTGGGGCAGTGGCGTCACTAGGGTTGGTGTCACCTGGTGCGGCAAAACATGGTGTCACCCCCCTCCTGTCTATGCTGTCCAGCGCCCTGCAGGCAGCGCACGGTCACGAGGCGCACCCCCAAATGACCCCTGTTAGGGCTGGGCGATTTTCCCCCCAAAAAAAATCTGCGATTTTTTTTTTTTTTTTTTTTTTTTTTTATTTTTTTATAAAAAACTCGATTTACGATTTCGATTTTTTTTTTTTTTTTATTATATTAATTAAAGTGCATCAATAAACAAAATTGCAAAGGCAAACCCTTTCTCTTACTGCAAAGTCAGTGTGCAACAAACACACAATATATTCCAGCGCTCATGGAACATACATTATTAACTATTGAAAACTCTTGAAACTCTGTGTGTGATTCCTTCTGTCACAGCCTTGCTGCGATCCTGGCTCTGCATCCTTTTGGGTTGGAGGGCCCTCCACACGCTGGTCTGCCTGTTGTCCATCATTCAAGGTACTGTGCTCACACGGAGATCATGCCACAGGCTTTGTTTTGACTTTTTTAACCCCTCCTTGCTCCACGGATGTCACTGCAAGTTTAACAAGTTTGTCACCACTGGCAACTGGAGAGTTAAGATTCATTTGCCCTCTGCACATTTGGGATTGGATCCCTCTTTATTGTGATAAATGGACTAAGCTTTTTTATCAATTCTTCAAGAGTTTTCAATAGTTAATAATGTATGTTCCATGAGCGCTGGATTATATTGTGTGCATGTTGTGTATTTTGTACTTCTGGGTACGGATTTTTTCTTGCTGCGCTGGATCCTGTTTTTTCCCCCTTTTGGATACTTTGTACTTCCCAAAATATTTGGGATTTTTTTCTTATTATTATTATCATCCATTATATTTTTTTCTTTATCCACCAATTTAGCGCTTGTGACCTTTTGTTGTTTTTTGCAGTGTGCAACAAAGATTGTTAAACATCCAAATTATTAATACTGTATTTGGATTTAGCTAATAAAACAACAAAAAATCCTGAGGTTACTCTTAGTTGAATTGAACTGTGCCTGTGCCTCACTGTGCCTGTGCCTCACTGTGCCTGTGCCTCACTGTGCCTGTGCCTCACTGTGCCTGTGCCTCACTGTGCCTGTGCCTCACTGTGCCTGTGCCTCACTGTGCCCGTGTCTCACTGTGCCCATGCTTCAATCACTGTGCCCGTACCTGATGCAGATTTTCATGGTATACGGATTTTACTGCTACACCAGTGGCCAGTCCAGTATTCAAAAGCCGCGCCTCCTTCTCGTCTGTGATAGGCGGAACACTCAATTTCCCAGCATTCAGTGTTCCGCCTATCATGGTCATCCTCATAACACAGACGAGGATGAGAGGATGTCCGTGATAGGCTGAATACTGCCTGCTGTGAAATTGAGTGTTCCGCCTATCACAGACGACGAGGACTCGGGAGGCGCGGCTTTTGAACACTGCAATGGCCGCCGTCTGTCTGCATGACACGCTGATCAGGTAGGCAGACGGCAGCTGCAGCGAGTAGATGTAATTGGGGTAACGCTGCCCAGTGCCATTCCGGATACGCCCCCTGCAGTCCTGCTACGGAAACTTTGAAGGGAATGAAAAAAAAAAAATCTAAAAAAATCGATTTTCTTCAAAACTGAATCGATTTGAGCTCAAAACTCGATTCAAGATTAAAATCGATTTTTTTTCCCAGCCCTAACCCCTGTAAATTAAAGTATAGGGTGGTATTGGGCCGGCTGGGGTGGCATAGGGCAGGTTTGCGGTGGCATAGGGCAGGGTGCGGTGGCATAAGGCAGGTTGGGTGGCACGCATAGGGCAGGCTGGGGTGGTATGGTGCAGGTTAGGACTCTATGTAGTGACATGTGCAGCAGTGCAGTAACTTACAGCATGCCTGGAGATGAAGACACTCTGGCTGCTGTGTCCTCGTTTCTTTCTCCTTCAGCTGTGGGATCGGCCAGAGTGAACGAGTCTGTGGGAGGAGTGGAGGGGCAGCCACACCCCCAGCTCCGCCTACCAAGTCTGACTGCCTCAGGAGACATTGGAGATGATGGGGAAGAGGTGACATGCTGTCCGGCGGCCCACCGGGCATTTGCCCGGTATGACCTATGGCCAGTCCGGGCCTGGTTCAGATGTACATATTCTCAGGACACATCACAATGTAATGTTCAGGTATACTATTCCTGCATGCACTGACCTGTAAAAATAAGTAAGGGAAGTTTTTCATTGTGCCATTAGGCTCCATGCACACTGGAGCTCAAAAACTGCAGTGTTTTGGAGTTTGCGCGTTTTTTGTTTTTTTTAAAGCCCATAAACCCCACTCTGTTATCCTATGTGTCCATGCACACATGGATGTTTTTGGACGTTTAACAACAGTGGAGTTTATGGGCTGTTTTCTGAACGCCATAAAGTTGCGTTCAAGAGCAGTCCTAGAAACACAAGATGCGGGTAAAAGCTGTAAAAAGAGCGTTAAGCCTCGTTGGGCGTTTCTCTGGCTCTATTCAAAATCGATCATTTCCTATAGGAGCCCATTGATTTGAATACAAGTCTGATCATCATGTTCAGACTTGCGGTGCGACTTGTGTGCTAAGGATGAAGCTTGTGTGCTAAGGATGAAGGGGAACCCCGCCAAAAATAAAGAAAAAAAAATTGGCCTGGGGTTCCCCCTTGGACGATATCGGGCCCTTTGGTCATTTATGGATTTTAAGGGGAACCCCCGGCTATGCCGAAAAAACGGCGTGGGGGGCCCCCCAAAATCCATACCAGACCCTTATCCGAGCACGCAGCCCGGTCGGTCAGGAAAGGGGGTGGGGACGAGCGAGCGCCCCTCCCCTTCTGAACCGTACCAGGCCGCATGCCCTCAACATGGGGGGTAGGTGCTTTGGGGTAGGGGGGGCCCTGCGCCCCCCCACCCCAAAGCACCTTGTCCCCATGTTGATGAGGACAAGGGCCTCTTCCCGACAACCCTGGCCGTTGGTTGTCGGGGTCTGCGGGCGGAGGCTTATCGGAATCTGGGAGCCCCTTTAATAAGGGGGCTCCCAGATCCCGGCCCCCCACCCTATGTGAAGGAGTATGGGATACATTGTACCCTACCCATTCACCTGGGGAAAAATATGTCAAAAATAAAAACACACTACAAAGGTTTTTACAGTAATTTATTAGACCGCTCCGGGGGTCTCTTCCGACTTCTCTGCGCTCTCCGGCCTCTTCTCCCCGCTCTCCGGTGCCTTCTGCTGGGCTCCTCCGCTATCTTCTGCCAGCTCTTTTTACTAGCGTTGGCCCGGTCTTCTCCGTTGTCTTCTTCCCTCTTCTTTTCTTCTGATGTTGACACAGCGCTCTCTCCCGCTATAATGCCGTGTGCGCGGTGCGCAACGACTTTTATATAGGCATGGGGCGTGGTCACCGGGTGATGTTATCCGGTGACCCAGCCCTCTTATAACATCACCGCCCGGGGCATGATGGGACGGTGACATCGTAAGGGGCGGGGTCACCTGATATCACCCGGTGACCACGCCCCATGCCTAATATAAGTCGTTGCGCACACGAAATTACAGCGGGAGAGAGCGTTGTGTCAACATCGGAAGAAGAGAAGAGGGAGGAAGACGATGGAGAAGACCGGGCCAACGCTAGTGAAGAGGCCGGAGAGTGCAGAGAAGTCGGAAGAGACCCCCGGAGCTGTCGAATAAATCACTTTAAAAACCTTTTTGTAGTGTGTTTTTTTTTTTTTGACATATTTTTCCCCAGGTGAATGGGCCGGGATCTGGGGGCCCCCTTATCAAAGGGGGCTCCCAGATTCCGATAAGCCCCCGCCCGCAGACCCTGACAACCAACAGCCAGGGTTGTCGGGAAGAGGCCCTCGTCCTCATCAACATGGGGACAAGGTGCTTTGGGGTGGGGGGCGCAGGGCCCCCCTGCCCCAAAGCACCTACCACCCCATGTTAAGGGCATGGTTCAGGAGGGGGGGGGGCGCTCGCTCATCCCCACCCCCCTTTCCTGACCGACCAGGCTGCGTGCTCGGATAAGGGTCTGGTGTGGATTTTGGGGGGACCCCATGCCGTTTTTTCGGCGTAGGGGTTCTCCTTAAAATCCATACCAGACCGAAGGGCCTGGTCTTGTCCGAGGGGGAATCCCACGCCAATTTTTTTGTTTATTTAATTTTTTGCCGGGGTTCCCCTTCAGCCGTAGCACACAAGTCGCATCATGATGATCCGACTTGCGGTGCGACTTCTATTCAAATCAATGGGCTCCCATAGGGAACCATTGATTTTGAATAGAGCCAGAGAAATGCGGCTGAAAGCCAGCGCCGCTGAACGTGCATTGACGGCAATGCAAAACGCTGATAAAATCGCATTTTTTTAAAGCAGCGTTTTCCTGCCAGCAATCCGACATTCAAAAAGGACGTTTTTGAGCTCCAGTGTGCATGGAGCCTTACTGTTATGACTTTTCAATGCAAGGAGAAAAACATACAGTATTAGGTGTTCATTAGGAGATTCTTGATCTATACATGACCTTTTGAGTAGGTCTAAAAGAATGTATAAATGGGGCCAGATTTGCAGGTCTGAGAGAAGATCTAAATTGGGCCAGATATGGAAGTCTGAGAAAAAGTAAAAATGTCTGTCAGATATGGAGTTCTGTGAGAAAGTATGAATGAGGCCACATATGAAGGTCTTAGAGAAAGTATGAATGGGGCCAGATATGGGGGTCTGAGACAAGGTATAAATGGGGGCAGATATGGGGGTCTCAGAGAAAGTGTAAATGGCTGCCAGATATACAGGTATAAAGCTTTATGTACACAGGACATTTTACAACCTCTCCTGAACGCTTTAACTTGACAGATACTAACCAACGTTTAAAAATGACAGTTTTGCCCTGTTTACATTTAGAAGCTTTTTTTTTTTTTTTTTTAAATGGTCATAAACACCTGTAAACGAAATGTGGCTAAATGCGAGTTGCCACGTTTACAAGCTGTTACAGGCGTTTGGTGTTTCAAATGCCTCTGAACATCTGTCTGAACCCATTTTTTTTTCTTTTCTTTCTAAAAAATGCTTCTAAACTCAACTGCCTAGAAACGACTATAAATGACCCTGTGTACATATACTGATAAGATAACAGAGGAGAGTTCAGGGGCAGCTGAAAAAAAATGCCCAACTGCAATGTCCGTTTTACCAGCAGCAGTGTACATGAGGCCTAAAGAAGGTATAAACTAGACCAGATATGGTGGTTGGCAGTGGCAGCTGGTGCTTTTGGGGGGCGCAAACAAACTGAAAAAAAAACAATCAAATGCAGCCAGTTTGCCCCCCTCAAATGCAGCCAGTTTGCCCCCCCAAATGCAGCCAGTGTGTCCCCCCCCAGCCCTGCACTTACCTTCCTCGGGTCAGCGCCGTCCTTCTTCCATCCTCAATGTCTTCTCCCGCCCTCGATGTCGCTTCAGCCAATCGGGTTACCGGTAACCAGACCCGGTGAACCTGATTGGCTGAAATGCTTGTCAGTGTTAACCAAGGAACGGCACCCCCCGTGCGTTCTCTGGTTAACTATTTGGAAGCCGATTTACAGCCCTCAGGCTGTAATCGGGAATTCTATCAGAGCGATTGGCTCTGATGGACACTTCCAAAAACCAACCAGCCGCAGTTATTCAGATGGCCGGCGCTCAACGGGGGGTCTGCCATCTGAATAGTGGGCGGCGGCGACAATACATAGGTTCATGCAATGCATGAACCTATGTATTGTTGTGAGTGACGGGCGCAGGAGCGAGAGGGGGCGGCGCTCCTGCGCCCACTATGGACTCACCGCCACTGGAGGTTAGTCATGGTATGGAGTTTGTATAAATGGGGTCAGATATGGAGGTCTGAGAGAAAGTTAAAATGGGGTCAGATGTACAAGTCTGAGAGACGGCATAGATAGGACCAGATTGATCGATCTTAGTGAAGGTATACATTGGGCCAGATATAAAGGTCTGAGAGATGGCATAGATAGGACCAGATTGATCGATCTTAGTGAAGGTAAACATTGGGCCAGATATAAAGGTCTGAGAGCAGGTATAAATGGGGCCAGAAATAATACAGGTCTGAGAGAAGATAAATGGGGCCAGATTTTTGCCTGGGGAAGATGGAGTGTAGAGGAATATAATTTTTGTGACCGCTTTATGAAGTGTGAATTGAAGGCCAGACAGCTTGGCAGTCAGACGTGCCCTGAATGTCATTTACCCACTCAAAAGCTGCAGAATATTTGGGAAACTTCCTAGTAAAACAGGCTTTCTGTAATGGCTGTATAGGACTACACAGACTAGTTTATGTCTGTGACTGTAAAATGCTGAGTTTATCCAATGCTTGTAGCAATGACAAGTATAGTTTTTCCTTTTTATGTGCAATCTATTATGAATAGTATATTACCACAGCATTCCCTTTAGTAATACACATTCTACAAGTTTGCCAGGGCTTTAAGGCTACGTTTCCACTATTGTGACCCCAAAGTCACGTGATTTAGAGTGCAACTTTGATGTGACTTTACAGTCTCTGGATCAAAGTTACATCAAAGTAGTGCAGGAACCTTTTCACGGTCGCTGCAACTTTAGGTCGCATAGATGGGAACGGTGATTGATTAAAATCAATGAGCTGTGACTTGTCATGTGACTTTGGACACAAATTGCACCAATGGAAACGGACGGAGCCTAAACTGTCTTTTTTTTAAAGATTTTTCCATGTAGTGAAGTGTGTACATTAGATAATTACATGTACAGAGAATGTGAAATACAGCTCCCCTGCAATCTTTGAGGCGTGTCTCCATTGGGGAGATTTGCCCTTCTATTTGTACTGGTGATTGGCACAGAGAAAACAGGAGAAATGCAATATTTTATAGCTGTCCACAAAACAGGAGGACATCTGGAGAATTCCCCTTACTGGTAGATTTCTGCCAACTTCCTGTTGCATCTCTGGAACAGGAAGTGGGAGGAAATTTACCCAATGGTACACAGACAGCAAAAAATCAATTGACGGCGGTTTTAACCCTTCTTCCTTTTTTTTTTTTTTTTAAATCTATCCTGAAATACGAAAAAAATCCCATCCCTTTATTACAAAAATTCCAATAAACAAAGCCATGGCTTATCCTTAAAGCCATACGGGATCCCATATCTCTCGTATTGGAATATATAAAAATAAAAAAAAACACATCTATTCTCACCACCTTGCTTGCGGCAGCAGCCTCGGTCTGATGTTTTGGATACTGCACCTGTGCCTACTGAGTGCACTAAATCGCCAGGAGAACACGCAGCAGCTAGATGACCTTGTGTGAAAGGGGCCTAAATATGCACAGTAGTGACTGACAAACAATTCCTTGTAAAGAAAATAAAATGTAGTAAATGGAGAAATAAAATATTTAATCTATGAAAAGCAACCCAAGTGTGTATGGGTATGCCTGTGACTCCCCCAAAGTAGTGATACACATACCAAGGTGGCTGTTCTAACAGGATGGAGAGGAATTATGTAATTGTTAAACTATATCTAAACCCAAGAACAAAAATTGATAGTTTTGCAGCGTCCTTGGATGTGGTGACGGCGTTTAAATTTTTCATATTTATTTTTTTTCTCCACACTTTTTTTTATTTTTTTATTTTAATGCTAGCATTGTTGCACACGCTCTAACGCACGCGGCGATACCTCACATGTGTGGTTTGAATGGCGTTTACATATGTGGGCGGGACTTACATGCGTGTTCGCTTCTGAGCGCGAACTACCGGGGACAGGTGCGTTTTTGAATTTATAATTTTTTTTTTTTTAAACTTTTTTTTCACTCTTCATCTTTCAGGACAGCCACCTTAGAGAGATCCCGGCTCCTCCCCTCTCAGGAAACACTGCCTTCATTCAAAGATTTAAGCCTCATCCTCCCACCGGGCCCTCAGTTATGGTGTTTCCTCTGGTGGGGAGACACCGCTAGGGAACCTAGCTGAGCTGAGAAGCCTGGGGAGGCTGGCGAGGCTGAAATTACCTGGGAGGGAGGGAGACAGTTCTCTGGCTAGCTGTCCCACTCTCTCTCCCCTACCTTCTTAGGACCCGGTCGGCTGGAGCGCCAGCAACGCCGGTTTCAAATCCGCGCGCCCCAGGCTTCCCTTAGTGAAGGAAGAAGCCTGGGGAGGTCCGCTCCTCATCTCGCCTAGGGTGGCGCTGTGGGAGTTGCAACAAGTCCCCCCTGCCTTGCGGCAGTCAGCATGGAGCTTATGGGTTGTTCTGGATGGCGGGTGACGTCAGTTCCGGAGGGGGTGTGCACTTCCGCAATATCCGCGTCTTCCGGTTCCGGACGCGGCATATGAGAGCGGACCTAGCGCTGGCTGGTGCAGCCCTTTATTCCTGCGCTGTAGAGACAGCTATTGGAGGCTTGTTGTGACCACGTTCCTCGGCGGAGATGTCGGAAGCAGAGGCTCCACGAACAGCTCCGGGAGACAACAGCACCAGCCACTCTAAGGTAAGTGGAACCCTGGGGTGGTGTTCCCTTACCGGTCCCCGTTAGCTCCACGGGTGTTTAGCCCTCCCTGGTGGTCGGGGGGGGGGGGGGTAAAGGGGTGTGTCTGGGACCCTGGTGGTGGTTGGTCCTGGGGGGTGCACCCCTGGTGGTCCTCTGTTTAGGCTGGTGGATTTTAGTTTTACACTGCTCTCACTCACTCACTCACTCACTCACTCACTCACTCACTCTCTCACTCTCACAGAAAGCCACGAGTAAATCACCCCATGGGTCTAGGAAGAAGTGTCCTTCATGTAGAACCACCATGGGAGATTCCTGGGCCAAGGCACTCTGTAGGGAGTGCATTGATGGACTAGTTAGGGAGCAGGCAGCAGAGCAGGGGGCGGACCTGGCAGCATCAGTAAAGGAGCTTTCCAGCACCTTCCAGTCCTTTCAGGCACTTTTTTCCTCTTTCCAGTTGCCTCAGCCCCAGAGTAATCCTCCACCAGCGCAGCAGAGTGTTGCCCCCACCCTTGCGGTAATGCTCCCTAGTAGTGGTGAGCAACCGCAAGATTCCAGAGAGGAAATTGAAGATGAAGCAGACAATGCAGCTTCAGATTCTGAAAGTGAATCAGTACTAGAGGAGTTGGACGGGGAGTCCACAAGCTCCTCACGGTATAAACTTTCTCTTGAAGAGGTGGAGGAGCTCTTAGGAGCTATCCATACCACCTTAGGTATTCAGGAAGAAAGGAAGACACTATCCTTACACGACCAGATGTACAGGGGCTTAGGGGAACAGAAAAAGAGAGTGTTCCCGGTCCACGAGGTCCTGGTCGATGCCATTAAAAGAGAATGGCAGGATCCAGAAAGGAAACCTTTCTTCTCAAAGACTTTGAAGAGAAGATTTCCCTTTGCTGAAGACGAGTGTCTAGTCTGGAATAAATCTCCTAGATTAGACGCTGCCTTTTCCCAGGTCTCAAGGCACACGGACCTGGCCTTTGAGGACATGGGAGTCCTTTCTGACCCCATGGATAGAAGGATGGACTCCCTTCTAAAAAAGTCATGGGATTCATCCCAAGGAAATCTCAAACCTGCCATGGTGGCCACAGTGGTGGCCCGCAACATGGAATATTGGCTTACACAGATCAAAGCTCACATTGAAGCAGGTACGGCAAAGGAGACAATTCTTGCCTCTTTCCCCATGCTACTCAAAGGAGTTGCATACCTTGCAGACGCGTCTGCGGAGTCAATACGCATGTCAGCAAGGTCTACTGCCCTGACCAATTCTGCAAGGAGGGCCTTGTGGCTTAAGACTTGGCAGGGAGATAGCGCGTCCAAAGTAATACTCTGTGGGATTCCCCTCACAGGGGACCTGCTATTTGGACCAGGCTTGGAGGCCGTTTTGGATCGAACGGCTGATAAGAAAAAGGCCTTTCCCCTTAAAAAGAGGTTTGGGGAACAGACCAAAAGGAAGTTTCCTCCTCAGGGGAAAAAGGAAGCCCCAAAAACCAAACAGAAGAGGGTATGGGGACCAAAAGGAAAAGGGCGTGGGGGGGCTATTTTTCGCCCTCCTGAACAGCCCAAAAAGACCCAGTGACGGGTTCAAGGTGGAAGGAAGGTTGAGGGTCTTCCTCCCACAGTGGGAGATGATCACATCCAACCAATTTGTGTTGGGGATCATCAGGAGAGGATACAAACTGGAATTTTCCAATCCTCCCCCACTCAGACTGTTAATCACAGACCTCCCAAGATGTGCAGAAAAATCATCTGCCCTTCTGACCTCCCTTCAGGAGTTAGAGGAACAGGAGGTGGTAGTCCAGGTCCCAACGCAAGAGTCGGGCAGAGGCTTCTACTCCCACATTTTTGTGGTCCGCAAGCCGACAGGAAAGTTCAGACTTATTCTGAACTTGAAACCCCTGAATCTTTCAGTCATCTACAAAAGATTCAGGATGGATTCAATTTATTCGGTGAAAGCCCTGCTTCCTCCAAACTGTTATATGGCATCCATAGATCTGAAGGATGCGTACCTGCACATTCCCATCGCAGAGGATCATCAGAAGTTCCTCAGACTGGCAGTAAATATGGAAAAAAGGGTATTCCATCTCCAATTCAAGGCTCTCCCCTTTGGCCTATCATCTTCCCCCCGTATTTTCACCAAAGTGATGGCGGAAGTCTTAGCGTTCATACGACTCAAGGGAGTCTCAGTGATCGCATATTTGGACGACCTGCTTCTGGGGCTGGTGCTTCTCCGGAGCAGATCTGTAGAGCAGCAATGTGGTCCAGCTTTACCACATTTGTGAAACACTACAGATTGGATTTGCTGACAGCCAAAGACCAGGCCTTTGGCCGTAAAGTACTGCAAGCAGTAGTCCCACCCTAAGGTAAGGTACTCGCTTATTCTCTCTAAGGTGGCTGTCCTGAAAGATGAAGAGGGAAAAACAGAGTTACTTACCGGTAACATCCTTTTCCACGAATCTTTCAGGACAGCACCGGTACCCACCCAACTATTGGATATTTTTATGAGCTCATCGTATGAGGCCGTCAGGTAAGATGTTTATATGTGAATGACGTGTTCTTGTGTCTCCCTAGTTGACCAGAGTTACTCTCGAAGAACTGAGGGCCTGGTGGGAGGATGAGGCTTAAATCTTTGAATGAAGGCGGTGTTTCCTGAGAGGGGAGGAGTCGGGATCTCTCGAAGTTGGCTGTCCTGAAAGATTTGTGGAAAAGGATGTTACCGGTAAGTAACTCCGTTTTGTTTTTTTTTATTACTTTTATTCCTATTACAAGGAATGTAAACATCCCTTGTAAAAGGAATATATTGTGTCAGGTCCTCTTTATGGAGAGATGCAGGGTCAATAAGACCCCACATCTCTCCTCCAGGCTGGAAAGCATGAGATCGGGAAAAAAAATTCACCGATCTCATGCTGACATGCAAGATTGCGGCTTTGTTTACTTCCGGGTACCCGGCCGTGACGTCACAACGTCGCGCCCGGGCCTCCAATGGTCTTAGAGATGACCGGAAATCTCTATCGCCGTGAGCCGGCGCCGGCCGATTCTTTCTCCATGCCCCCGATGGCACGGGAGAGCTCGGAGAAGCACCGGATGGCGGCGGGAGGGGGGGCGTCCCCTCCCACCGCCTATAAGAACGATCAAGCTGCAGAACTGTCGCTATGATTGTTCTTATCGTGCACAGAATCGCCTGCTGCAAACAATGATATCTGAATGATGCCTGTAGCTGCAGGCATCATTCAGATATCACCGCACAAATTCAATATCACCGCATAGCATACTAGCTCATTATGAATTACTTACCTGAGATCGAAGCCCCCGCAGCGGTCCTCGTTCCCCTCCTCCGTTGGCCGCCATCTCTCCCGGAGTGACTTCCGGGTATTGTGGCTCCGGCGCTGTGACTGGCCGGAGCGGCGATGACGTCAGTCACGCCACGATCGCTGTTAGAAACGGCACGCTCAGTGCGCCTGCGCAGTTGTCCTACGGCGCATGAGCCGTAGACATCGGTACCTGAATTTTTTGCAAATATCTCCTACCGTGTAGGTTTAGGAGATATTTCTTGCACCTACAGGTAAGCCTTAATCTAGGCTGTACTGTCTGCCCTCAAGTTGTAAAGTGATACCAAACTGTTGGAGCTATATAAATCCTGTATAATAATAACAAAAGCTGACCTGATGACTGCCTTCTGTTGAGCAGAGAGGGCTACACTGGGATAAAGATTTGATCCATGTATGGTCCGCTTGAAGCGGAGCTCTATCGAAA
Source organism: Rana muscosa (assembly GCA_029206835.1). Lineage (NCBI taxonomy): Eukaryota > Metazoa > Chordata > Amphibia > Anura > Ranidae > Rana > Rana muscosa. The sequence continues at coordinate 107,711,804 of CM055126.1, read as the reverse complement.
AGGGGAAGCTCCGCTTGTCTCCCTTCTCCCCTCTGCTGCCACATTTGGCACATTTTGGGGGGGAGGGGATACCTGGTTTTGACTTGGTTGGTTGTGAGTTCTGCCCCCTCTTCTTCTTCCCTCGCAGCCTTCTGGGACACTTCACAGGTCCCAGAAGACTGCAGCCCATTCACAGGATGCCACACGCTTCACGCATGCGCAGTAGGAAACCGGCGGTGAAGCCACACAACTTCACTGCCGGTTTCCCTTAGTCAAGATGGCAGCGTCAGCAGCCGATTGAAAAATCTGCTCAGGTGAGGACACTGCTGGATGCCTGGACAGGTAAGTGTCCTAATATTAAAAGTCAGCAGCTACAGTATTTGTAGCTGCTGACTTTCAACTTTTTGGGGGATCCTGGAGCTTCTCTTTTAAGATTAGAGACCTTCCTTGCAGCCCATTGTCTCACAGCCCTCAGCACTCCACAGAGAGTAAATAGTCGAGGTCTATGAATCGCTGAATTGGCTCCACTTGCGTAGGCAGCAAGATTGTTGCCCTTTCTATGAGAACGTCTTAACTATGATGCCGCGTACACACGATCGTTTTTAATGTCATTAAAAAAAACTGCATTTTTTTTACGTGATTTTTCGTGTTTCCTCTCAAGCCTGCCTTGCCTACACACTATCGTGGAAAAAAATGTTCGAGTAAAGCGCAGTGACGTACAACACGTACGACGGCACTATAAAGGGGAAGTCATATTTGGATGGCGCCACCCTTCATGTTAGTAAACTTTGTTGAGCGGCGATTTGCGCTTTTCAGCCTCGTGCTCTTCAGTCCGCTACAGTGTGACGAATGTGCTATCTCCATTACGAACGCTAGTTTTACCAGAACGAGCGCTCCCGTCTCATACTTGATTCTGAGCATGCGCATTTTTTTTCCACGTCGTTAAAGCCCACACACGGCCGTTTTTCATGACGAGAAAAACGACGTTGAAAAAAACGACGTGAAAAATTAGAGCATGTTCCAATTTTTCTCGTTGTGATTCTCTGCGTTTTTTCTCGTCTGAGAAAATGCTGGAAAGCCCACACACGATCATTTTTAATGACCATTTTAAATTTAAATTTTTCTCGTCCTTAAAAACGATCGTGTGTACGCGGCATGACTTTAGAGTTTTTTTTTTTTTTTTTTCAAATTTAGCTTGGCAGCTCCCAAGTTGGACTTCATTGTGCCTAACTGCTATTTAAAGTAGAAGTCCACCCTAACACTAAAATCCCTGCATCCACAGACATCCACAATCTAACACTAACCTATCTAACCCTGTAAAGAAGAGATCCGTATACATACCTTTTTAGAAGCTGATCCGGTCTTCAGCGACGAAAGCTCTGCAGAGGACACAGCCGACACCGGCTTTGAAATTTATGGGGAGTGACATTACCCATAGAGTTAAATCGAGGGGGGGTGGTGCTGCGCTGTTTCTAATATGATAAATTATAGTGCACAATGGCTAAAAAAATTATCAATCAATAAACAGGTTAAAAAATATAAACAATAAATACAACTGATCAATTATAGTGATGTATAAATACTAAAACTATGAGATCAGTAAAAATATAAATAAATGAAAACTGTAAAAACAATAAATAGAAGTGAACTTGTGAATAAATACCAAAGTGAATGTTAATGTGCAAATATGCTGTGAGAATGGATATATGAAAGAAGTCGCCTGCAGATTGCAGTAAATGATGATAAGTGCACCAATGTGACTGCTAAATAAAGTGCAGTGCAGTGCTAAAGTGAAGCAGTAAGTTCAATGGGTAACGAAAAAATAACGAAAAAGTGAAAATTGTCCAATAAGCAAAGGAACACAAATTGAACTCCAAAAATCCAGAGAAGAAGAACAATGGTGAGTGGTGCCCGTGCAGATCAATTTCTTGTAAGTGACAATCCTGCAACTTCATATAGGTGAATGGTGCTGTGGTGACGGGGTGTCTGAATCTCCACTTCCGGTGTCACACTAAGAGTAATGGGTGGCCTCTTACCTTGCGGTAATGAGGTAACCGCTTTTGTATAGTGGGGGTCAGTAAATCCTTTAACACGATCCTGACGTCCAATAGGGAAACCTTTATAACAGGATGCTGCTGTTCCTCACATATGGGATAACTTATACTGGATCTTAAAGGGTTGATAAACTCACATAAAAAAATTATAAAAACATGCACTTATCCCAAACGAACGGCGAGCTCGTGTGCCTCCGTCTGACTGTCTGCCTCTCCGTCCCTCTCCGTCCCGTTAGAGTTACTATGGGGCTTCCGTTGTCGGCTGTGTCCTCTGCTCCGGCCTCCACAGTGGAGCCGCAGCTCACAGCTTCGCTTTAAAAAAGGTATGTACTGTATACTGACTTCTTCTTTACAGGGATAGATAGATTGTGGATGTCTGTAGACGCAGGCCAGGATTTTAGTGTTCAGGTGGTCTTCTACTTTATCTAGTCTCACTTAAAATGCCGCTCGTAATGTAAGTTGAGTTTGGTGAATATAAGTATTAGAATTTGTAGTCTGCACTAGCTCAGCAGAACAACCAATGGTAAGGGGACAAAAGTTGTACATTGCCACCTGCAATTGACCGGTCATCCCAGGACAGTCACATGTGCAGACACCACCCTCCGCCACTTTTGTCTGTTAAAAAGTCCATAATCACAAATGTTACACTTTTTTGTGGTTCAACTTTGTCACTAGTTGAACAGAGAGCGGATAATTGGATAAATAATGGTGACAGATGTGACCCGTTAACTTATCTAGTGGTAAAAAGAATTAGATTTTCTAATCTGACCAGTGAATTGGTCCACTGAGCCTGGATTGTGTAGTGATGCGGGAACCAGCGCAAGTCCAGCTCCGGTTCCAGCATCGCATCTCTCCCGCAGGCAGTTCACACTGCCCTCTGTGAACCGCTGCATGTGTCAATACGATGTTAATGACACCCCCAGATCAGTTCATAGATCGCAGTGTGAACTGTGGATCCGGACAGAAATCTGATCGCATGGGTATTCTTGCCAATGCAATACGATTTCAGTGCGGGGGGGGGGGGGGGGAAGTCCCTGCACCCTCTTCTTTTTTTTTTTTTTTTTTTGTGTGCAAATCCAATGCGAGTTCAGCCATACAACTGTCGCACTGCACAGACATTGCATGTGATCGACACCTAAGTGCGGGTGCAAATCACATGCGATGTCTGTGTTTGCTACTGTGTAACCCAGGCTGATGGTGGTTCACAGGACCCATGAATAAGATATCCTGGGGGGAGATTTACTATAACTGGATCACTCAAGATCTGGTGCAGTTGTGCATGGTAGCCAATCAGCTTCCATTTTCAGCTTGTTCAATTCAATTAAGCTTTGACGAAAAAACCTGGAAGCTGATTGGCTTCTATGCACAGCTACATAGGTCCCTCACTTCTGCTGGGTGTCAGGTCTTCCATCCTGATTGGCAGGCACAGGAATGAAGGAACTCCCGTGCATGTGGGAGTTATTTGAACCCACGATTCTCTTTTGTAAAATTAGAAAATAATGCATAGGAGTGATAATGCTGCATGCACTCTATTCCAATGAAATCAGAATTTACTAATTGTAAAAACAGAATGTTGCTAACAGCTGCTATTTTTCTAGATCTGTGATGTAATAATTATTTCAGAGAATTAATACTATAAAAATGTGTTGCAGTTTATGGATTTTACCACAGACAGCTGGAGCACAAGGTTTGCACACTATGGAAATGTCTGAGATCTGGGAATTTGTACAACTTTCCATCATCTGGCTCTACTATTGCAATATTACTCAGACATCTGGTTGTATAATTATCTCCACTTCACGTGAATATCTTCTAGGTACTTCCCAGCTTCCTACCATCACATTCTAAGCCTTGCCAGCAGTGCATGCACACCTGTTACATGTTTGTTAAAGGGAAAATAAAGTATTTTATATGAATCGTATTCAAATTCGTATAAAAAGTTCTAAAATATGTTTTCATTGTTTTTCAGTAAGGTCAATATGAAATACTGCATTACAATGGATCATATTAACTGTTTACAGCAACAGATTAGACTTGTAAGCAGTGGCGGCTGGTGCTCAAAATTTTTTGGGGGGCGCAAACAAACTGAAAAAAAATAAAAAATCAATTGCCGCCACTGTGCCCATTAAACGCAGCCACTGTGCCCAAACGCCACCAGTTTGCCCCCTCAAATGCAGCCAGTTTGTTTCCAAATACAGCCAGTTTGTCCCCATATACAGCCAGTGTGCCCCCATATATATATATATATATATATATATATATATATATATATATATATATATATATATATATATATAAAAAAACAGTGTGACCCCATATATACAGCCAGTGTGCCCCCCATATATGCAGCCAGTGTGCCCCCCATATATGCAGCCAGTGTGCCCCCCATATATGCAGCCAGTGTGCCCCCCATATATGCAGCCAGTGTGCCCCCCATATATGCAGCCAGTGTGCCCCCCATATATGCAGCCAGTGTGCCCCCCATATATGCAGCCAGTGTGCCCCCCATATATGCAGCCAGTGTGCCCCCCATATATGCAGCCAGTGTGGTCCCCCATATATGCAGCCAGTTCGGTCCCCCATATATGCAGCCAGTTCGGTCCCCCATATATGCAGCCAGTTCGGTCCCCCATATATGCAGCCAGTTCGGTCCCCCATATATGCAGCCAGTTCGGTCCCCCATATATGCAGCCAGTTCGGTCCCCCATATATGCAGCCAGTTCGGTCCCCCATATATGCAGCCAATTCGGTCCCCCATATATGCAGCCAGTTCTGTCCCCCATATATTCAGCCAGTCCCCCCCATATACAGCCAGTTCCCCCCCATATACAGCCAGTTCCCCCCCATATACAGCCAGTTCCCCCCATATTCAGTCAGTTTGTCCCCCATATACAGCCAGTTCCCCCCATATTCAGCCAGTTTGTCCCCCATATTCAGCCAGTTCCCCCCATATTCAGCCAGTTTGTCCCCATATACAGCCTGTTCCTCCCCCCCCCCCCCCCAGCCCTGCACTTACCTTCCTCGGTCCGTGCCGTCCTCGATGTGTTCTCCCGCCCTCGATGTCGCTTCAGCCAATCAGGTTACCGGTAACCAGATCCGGTGAACCTGATTGGCTGAAACCTCCACAGTCTTCTCCAAGGAACGCACCTCTGTGCGTACCTGGGAGGAGTTTTTGGAAGCCGAATACAGCCTGAGAGCTGTATTCTGAAAGCCTATCAGAGCCGTTGGCTCTGATAGACACTTCCAGAACACACCCACCGCCGGCCACCGCTCTAATTCATATGGCCGGCACTCACCAGGAGGCCGGCCATATGAATAGTGGGCAGCGCGGCAGCGGTGACAATACACAGATTCATGCAATGCATGAATCTGTGTATTGTCTTTCAGTGGCACTGCTTGTAAGGCTATATGCTGTGGTATGTGGCTGATGCTCCTTAGAACTGAAATAACTATGTGGATGAGTAGAAAAATATCCTGAAAATTCAAGCTGAATGTGCCCCACTGCCAGTGGTGGCTGGTGCTCAAAATTTTTGGGGGGGCGCAAACAAACTGAAACATTGAAAAAAAAAACACATCAATTGCAGCCCCACTGTGCCCATCAATTGCAGCCCCACTGTGCCCATCGAATGCCGACACTGTGTGCAATGCCGTGTAAACCAACATTTGTTGAGTGACATCGGTCACACAGCCAAAATAATCTTATTATATTTATGGCCAGTGTGCTTGATACTAAAGCCGATTCCTGCTAAAGCAAGCTGAACTTCAAGCCGTGGCTGGCCCTGTTGGCAAAAAATCGGGTTTAAATTTGAAGGAGCCAGGTAGAAAATTGTTGGCTGAACAGCATCGGTCTTCTATTGGATACAGTCACCATTCGGGTACTCGGGCAGCTGCGGGTGTTATGGCTGCCTGAATACAATAAAAAGTAGCGGGAGATTCCTCCATATAAGATGTTTAGCATTGATGTGGGAATCAATTGATTTCTCTTGTTCGGTCCCCCCTAGTATTCTAAGCCTTCCAGCATATGTCCTAGTAATTATTTGGTTTCTAGCATCCTAAACCCATGAGATTACTTTTGTTGTCTGTGTTGTGTGTTTTTTTTTTTCCCCCCACCCCCACATGATGCCTTTCTCTCCATATCAATAATGCTAATCTTGATATGTGGGCTAGGATCAACAGATATACAGTATCTGCCCTCCCTGCAATTGGGCCTTGATGTAATTGTGGGGATGCAAGAATCCCATGAGGTCCCCCAAATATGTAGAATAAAAAAAAAAAAGAACTTGCATGATAAAAGTGTGTGCAGGATTAAAGCAGAGCCAAGTCTGATATTAAATAACAGCGATCTGCACTTTGGAAGATTTTCTCTCCTGTTGCATCTTTGGGGAAGGAAGTAAAGGGAAAATACCTTCAGTGGTTCAGACACCGCAAATTTTTTTTTACCTAGCAGGGGATTTAACCCTTCCCTACTCTAACCTAAAATAAAAGGCTTTGGCTATAGAGTTGATTTATTATTATGTTATATAGGAACTATGAATTGAGGTACAGTTTCTAGAATTCAGATGTTGCAAACACTCTTTAGAATTCTTCCATGTCTGGGCATGACAAGTGTTGGCGCCTGCAACAGATTTATGTAGCTGTCGGAAACCGGTGCATAAATTTATTTGCATGGTGGGGGCAGCACTAAGGCCAGTGTCCATACTAGCAACTCTATCCATAGAGCAAGTTCAGCCCCCTCCCTGGCCGCACATCAGTAGTTGCTACAATTGGTTGCTGTTGACTGTGTTTATAACAAGTAACCACTCATCCTGGGCCCCATTCAGCTGCTGGCCATTGACACATTTGACATTGGCAGCATAATTATCCCTTTGTTTACATTCAGCTGCCTGTTGGGGGGCCAGCGTCTAAGTGGGGATGAGTCACCGGTTGCTAGGCTGCCAGCAGTCATCGGCTTCATAGCAACCAAAGAGCCCTGTGTAGGAAGCTGTCACATTCCTGACAGCTTTCCAGCACATACATGCCCCACTCTGAGCACTGGCATCTTTCTGTATGCCAACTCAGAGCTGGCCTTAAATACCACCAGTTTCTTAACCGATTCCCGACCGGCTCCTGTACATTTACATCGGCAGAATGGCACGGCTGGGCAAAGGACCCGCGGACTCTATGTCCGCCGGTGTCCCGCGATCGGTTCACAGAGCTGCAGAATGGGAAGAGGCAAGTGTAAACAAGCATCTCCCCATTCTGCCTACTGACACTGTCACTGATCGTCTGTTTCCTCTCATTGGGAACAGCGATCAGTGACGTGTCACTCGTAGCCACACCCACAAACAGTAAGAATCACTCCCTAGGACACACTTAACCCCTTCAGCGCCACCTAGTGGTTAACCTCTTCACTGCCAGTGTCATTTTCACAGTAATCAGTGCATTTTTATAGCACTGATCGCTGTAAAAATGACTGGTCCCAAAAAAGTCGCAGTCACGATAAAAATCGCTGATCGCCGCCATTACTAGTAAAAAAAATGCCATAAAACTATCCCCTATTTTGTAGACGCTATTACTTTTACGCAAACTAATCAATATACGCTTATATTTACCAAAAATATGTAGAAGAATACGTATCGGCCTAAACTGTGGAAATTTTTTTTTTTATATAGATTTTTTTTTGGGGGGGGATATTTATTTATAGCAAAAAAGTTAAAAATATTGAATTTTTTTCAAAATTGTCGCTCTATTTTTGTTTATAGCGCAAAAAAAAAAAAAAACTGCAGAGGTGATCAAATACCACCAAAAGAAAGCTATTTGTGGGGAAAAAAAGGACGTCAATTTTGTTTGGGAGCCACGTCGCACGACCGCTCAATCGTCGGTTAAAGCGGCGCAGTGCCGAATCGCAAAAAATGCTCTGGTCTTTGGCAAGCGAAATGGTCCGGGGCTTAAGTGGTTAATCTGCAAACTGGCTGTAATTTAACGATTTGTCACAGTCCTAATGACAGATTCTTAAAGCCCAACTCTGGCCAAAATAAATCTTTGCCCACACTGCATGGGTCAACTGCTCGCTTTGTCTAGGGGTAAGCAAAAAGTGTATGCTCGCCCGATTCTTCAATCCTCCAGAAAACGGCGCTCCCCACAGTCCAGCAGTGGACTGTTCCTGGTCTATAGAGCCTGTTCTGGGCTTGACATCGTCAGGAACAGTCTACTATTCAAAACTGCTGGAGCAGGGGTGTTCTGGACTGGTCTTGTGCTGGGTGGATTAGGTACAGTATATCTCCGTTCTTCTCTCCCATAGAAAAAAACAAGCAGTTAACCTGTGCAGTGAATTAACTTTTGCCCGGATTTGGGCTTTAAAGTGTCACATGTGTCGAAACTATGAACTAAGCTGTCGCAAGACTTTCTGAATTGGGCGCAGGCCATTTTGAAGGCTTTTCTGAATCGGGCACAGGTCATTTTTAAGGGACCCTACCGCCAGAAAGGTGTCATGCTGTATTAAATGACACCCCCCACCTGTGTTTTCATGCCTACTTGAAGTTTCCCAGCAGAATGTTCCGCATTCCCTTTCCTAAACACTGGTATGGAGTTCTTGCTGAGGCTTGTCTGAGTACTCTGATAAGACTCACCCCATGGTGGCTCACTGTTTATATGATGTCTGACATATGCAGAGTGTTTAAACAGATGGAGCTTACATCTTCCCAGGTGATTGTTACCATCTGGATTTCTCCGTCACCACATGTATGTTTCCATCTTCCAGTTTAGCACTGATGACGATGGGGGTTAAACAAATTTACACGTTAGACACTGCATTTATCAGATTTCTATATATATAAATATTTACCTTTTCGTAGAAAATAGCATTTTACTGGAAAACAGAAAAAAGAAAAGACCTGCAGACTCGCATGTACTTAGTGTCACAAAGCCAAATAGGGTTCATGTGAATGTTGGGATTTCCAAAAGTATCTAAACCAAAAAAAAAAAAAAAGCAAAATATAATATGTTGCTGCTTTCTAGCCCTTACTGTAGATATAGATATGTGTAGATATATATGGCTACATTGGTGTTTTTTTTTTACTTTTATTTTCATCTGGTGATTTTGCAAATAACACACTAAAGCAGGCCATACACGGTCGAATTTCGAACGAATTTTCTTTTCAAAATCAGAAAGTTAATTTTTTTTTTTTTTTTTTGGAATCCGATGATGCCACCATTGATTTTAGAAATTCGGCTGGGAATATTCTTTTCTCTCCGGGAATATATTCTTTTCTCTCCGGGAATATATTCTTTTCTCTCCGGGAATATATATTTTTCTCTCCGGGAATATTCTTGTCTTGCACATGCGCATTTTTTATATTACATTTCTCGCACAATTCTCAAAAAATTTCCAACATGTCCGATTCCTCAAATTTTGATTGCCGCACGAAAATCGGCTGTTGCTGCAGCCCACTAACGGTACGAAAATTCTTTCAAAATTCGAACCGTGTATGGCCGGCTTTAATCTTGGTACACACGATCAGAAAATCGTACAAAAATACCACGTTCGAAGCGAACATATGATAATCTGATCGTTAGTACACAGCTGTTGGACAAATGGGAAGGCCGGCCGCAGGCTGGCCTGAGTTTGTAGGAGGAGTCGGGGGGTATGTAAACCCTCCCTCCTCCTCCTCCTTACTCCCACGGCCGGACCCTTCTTGTTTGGGTATGCGACGACGCTGTGTGTGACGTCATCTTCAGGCGCCGGCTTCGTGCTCCACGAGGCTCCAAGGACTCGGCGCTTCTTTCACCAGCTCGGCTCGGCTTACAGCGATAGGAATCGCCTCCTCGCTCCGCTCGGCCGTTTTCGGAAGGGGTCGTCTCCTCGCTTTATCTCCGCTCGGCGGATCGTTGCAGGCCCTCGGTGTCACCTTGTTGGCGGTACAGGTATCGGTGGGGAGGGGGGGTGGTGTGTGCGGCAGCATCAGATCGATGGTAGGAGGGGGGGTGTGTTTTTGTTTGGTACACAGCATGTCGCCTGGGGGGGGGGGGAGGGGGGTGATGGTTGCTGCATCTGGTCATTGTCAGGAGGGGGTTGTTTTGCGGCTGCATTTCTTTGTTTTGCAGGGGGGGGGGTGTGTTGCTGCAGCTCATGTTGCAGGGGGGGGTGTACTGCCTGCATCATGCCTTCTGGCAGGGGGGGGGTCGGTTGCTGCAGCACATGTCATTTTTGTAGGGGGGGGGGGGCGTTTGCACATCTGACAGTGCCACTCATCATGTGGGATTTTCGGTGGGCATGCCCACACACGGTGCAATTTCTGCACTAGGCTGCGTCACGTGACTTTCCCTGCGTTTTGACTTGGGGTGGCAGGGTTGTTTTTGGGGCATGTGGGGGAAGCTCACATGTGCGGTTCCTGTCATTTTCCTCCACAGTCATTTGATGCATGTATCTGTCATTTCTTTTTTCTCCCCTTTTAGGACGTTAACGAGTTGTACGTTTGCATCAGAGTCTGTGTTTTGCTTTTCAGGTTGTTTCAGTAAGTGTCATGCATTTCCGTGGCGGGTCTTGGTGGCTGGTCAGGGAGGGGGGGAGGGTTGTAGTCCCACTGCGGGGTCACCCACCACGTTTGTGGGTGTCAACGGTTTGAGATGTTCGTTTTTAATTGACTTGGTCAGTGGCAAGCCTCCTCAACTGTTTGGGTTTTACGTTGTTTTCTCTTCCATGCGCTACATGGTACGTTCATGCATGGCCTGACACGTTTTCAGGTCTCGTAGGGGGGTTCTGTTTGCTGGGCTTCATCTGAGACTTTGGTCCTTGTCCTGGTGGTTCTGATTCGCTTTCAGTTCCAATTCGTTCGTTTCATTTCAGGGCTGCTAGGCGCCAGACGCAAGGTTTCTCGTTGGGTTGAGAATTCCCAGTGCAGGTAAGTCCGGGTTCTAGGCGTCATGCTCTCCTTTTCTCGTTTTCACTTGAGGGGCAATCGCCACTATGGTTACCTATTTCGTTAGGTCTTAGCGGGTTGAGTTGTTCGTTTTTAATTGACTTGGGGCAAGTCTCCTCACCCGTTGGCTCAATATCTCGTTTTTAAATTGGTGGTATCTGTTATTTCTTTTAATCATTAGACCTGTCACGTTTCAGGTTCTGGGGGGCCTGAGTGTGCGTTGTTAATTTATCTGCGACCGCAGGTGACTCGGCCCTCTTAGTCGGGGGGGGGGGGTGATCATTCTGGGCCAGGTTAGGGTTGGTTAGGTTTAAAGAGGAGGTTGGGTGTTGGGGAGTCAGCGTTGTTGGTCTGTGGTGAGTTCTGCCAGGCTGTTTTCATTTGTTTCGATTGTTTTAGGTCATGTCTCAGGCAGCGGACATTGAGGATTTCGCCTCCGTTTCCCCTTCTTCAGCGAGGGGGTCAGTGCAGGGCGGCACACCTTCCTTGAGGTCCTGGACGGTTCCGAGGTTGATCGCAGAGTTGCGGCTCAGGGGCATCTCTCACTCGGCTTCAGCTCGCAAAGCAGAACTTTTTAGACTTTTGTTCCCCTCCTCGGCGAGTTCTGATGCGGAGCAGGTCACCCTGCGTGCCATGGCCGCATCCCTAACTCAGATCCACTCCACCCTCAGCTCTCTGGCGGGCTCTTTTCAAGATTTAAGGGCCAGAGTGGAGGTTCTGGAGGCTGATCCTGTTCCTGCTGTGGTGAATCTGGTTGTCCCTGGGGTCGCGGCAGGGCCCGAGGTCCCTGTAGTTCCTGGGCCTTCATTGTCAGGTACCAGTACCAGTGTCCCTTCCGTCACACCAGCCCATTTCATTCCAGGAAACATCCGGAAAGACATCCTTGATGGGAAGGATGTCAACCTGGCATCCTTATTAATAGCCACTCACGATGTGGCTGACAATAAGTCGTATGCCTGTGGGGACGTTTCTGTCATCATCAAGTCCAGGGACCACAGGTTGAACCGCAAGCTCTCTATTCCCGAGTTCGTGTTGGCGTTCAGCTTGTTCAGAGACATCATCTGCTCGGCGAGTCCCCATAGGAGAGAGGAGCTGGACCACTATCTTTATGCGGTGGTGGAGTTGGGTCACAAGTTTGGGGGTACGGCGTTTTATGATTACCACCGATCATTCTCCGCCAAAGCCGCCGCCTTGTTGGCCCAGCATCAGGTAGTGGCAGCCTGGGGCAGCGTAGATACGGAGCTGTTCTGCCGTCATTTTGCGGGGTTGAGGTCACCAGTCTGCGCCACCTGCCAGTCATCGTCACACACGGCTTACTGGTGCCCCAACGCGGAACCTCCGGTTCTACCAGGCACTTCCAGAGCCTTCCCTGCTTCACTACCAGCACCTACCCAGGCGGCTACCGTGGACAAATTGGGTCGGCCCATCCAGTATCTGGGGAGGTCACCTATTTGTAACAATTTTAACCACGGTGTGTGTAATTATAGTCAGTGCCGGTTGTTGCACATCTGCTCAGGCTGTTTCAGGGCCCATCCTAAATCATCCTGTTCGCTTAGGCAAGGCAAGCACAGCTGACTGAGCCACGTCAACATTGGGTTTTTGCAGGACTGCTTGTCCTCTCACCCTTCCACTGAGCTATGCCCCTTTTTGGTGGAAGGTTTCACACGGGGCTTCCACACCGGGTTCATCACCTTGCCGTTGGTCACATTCGAGAGTCCCAACCTTAGGTCTTGTGAAGTGGATGTGGGGGCGGTGGACACCTTACTCCAGTCCGAACTTGACAAGGGGTTTGTCATCGGTCCTTTTTCCATGTCTCCATTACAGTGTTGGAGGGTCAATCCGCTGGGGTTGGTCAAGGGGAAGTTTTCTAATAAATTAAGATTGATTTACGACTTGTCCGCCCCTCATTGCTCCGCTGTGCCTAGTCTTAATTCGTTAATCCCGTCTGAGGAGTTTTCCTTGAGATATGCTTCTGTAGACCAGGCCATCCAACAGATCATCAAGGTTGGGCGGGGGGCTTGGCTGTCCAAGGCAGACATAGCTGACGCTTTCAAACTCCTCCCGATCATGCCGTCACTCTGGCAGTGGCATGGGGTAAAGTGGAGAGGTTTGTACTATTTTGCCACCAGACTCACTTTCGGGTCCAAGAGTAGTCCATGGTTGTTTGATGTTTTTGCCCAAGCTCTCGAATGGATTCTCATCCATGTAGAGCATTGTCATGAGGTCATTCATTATCTGGATGACTTCCTCCTCATTGAGAGTCCTCAGCAAATCCCCACTGATTTGCAGAAGTTGCTGGCGGTTTTTTCGGCACTCAACGTGCCTCTGGCAACCAAGAAGTTGGAGGGCCCGACATCAGCACTCACCTTTTTGGGGATGATCTTGGACACCGAATCCTTGCTGGCCAGGCTTCCGGCAGACAAACTCACCAGGATCAGGGAGTGTATCCATGCCTTTTCAGTCTCGCAGGTCTGTACCAGGGTGGAATTGTTGTCTCTCTTGGGCATGTTGAATTTCGCCATGCGGATCATTCCGCAGGGGAGATCCTTCATTTCCAGGTTGTTGGCATTGTTGCCAGCAGCCCCGGATTCAGATTCACGGGTCAAGCTGGATGCTGCGGCGTTGGCTGACCTTCGCATGTGGGACGAGTACCTCCGGTGTTGGAATGGGGTTTACCATGTTCATTCCGGCGGAGTCCAGTTCCTCCCCTCAGGTTGGAACTCACGCGGCAGCCACTGTGGGCTATGCGGCCATTTTTGGCACCCACTGGTTGGCAGGGCCTTGGCCAGATGACATGTTGGCCATCCCAGGGTTCACGGATTCATCTGCCTTATTTGAAATTTTTCCCATAGTGGCTGCAGCTTGGGTTTGGGGTAGTTCGTGGTCAGGACAGACGGTGGTTTTCTCCACGGACAATCAAGCAGCCGTGGAGATTATCACCAAAGGCCGATCACGGTCCTTGGTCATCATGTCTTTCGTTCGTAGGTTAATTTGGTTATCCCTGCAATATCATTTTCACATCCAGTGTAAGTTCATCAGTGGGGTGGACAATGTGGCGGCTGATGCGCTGTCCCGGCTTAACTTTCCGTCATTTTACCAGCAGGTCCCGAATGCCGACGCATGTGCCACGCCGTCCCCGCAGGCTTCCCTTCTGATGCTGGATTAAACTCCCATTGGCTGGAGGCAGCAGCCTTAGTCGGGGCGTCATTGTCGGTCAACACTAGGACGGCTTACACCTCAGCTTGGAAGTCCTTTCAGGTTTTCCAGGCACAGCACCCGTGTGATAACTGCCCTGATGTCCGTTACTTGTTGGCTTTTGTTGCTTACTGTCATACCAAACTCAGGTTGTCTCATGGCACCATCAAAACATATCTGGCCGGGGTTCAGCACCATTTGTCCTTGCAGGATCCAAATCGGCTCTCCATTTTCTCTGCCCATGCCATCAAGGCTGTTTTGAGGGGCATCCGGAGGAGTTGTCCTCCGACCACCATCTGCAGACTCCCGGTCACGGGGCATATTTTCCGGAGTATGTCTGGTTTGCTGGATGCGCTGCCTTTTGGGAGGCTTCTCAGCATGGTGCTCAAGGCTGCCATTTACCTGGCTTTCTTTGGGTTCCTCAGGCCAGGTGAGTTTTCCCGTTCCGGGCCTGGTTCCCGGACCCTCACGAGAGGACAACTGGTCAGGCATCCGAACCGTTACATTTTACACCTATCAGCTTGCAAGACTCAGCAGTTCGGGGCTGGCACAGATGTTTCATTTTTCAAGACCGGCGGTGCGTGGTGCCCGGTGTTGGTGTTGGATCAGCTCATGGTGCTGATCGGCGACAAACCCAGGGACAGTCCCTTGCTTCCTTTCCCGGTGGCTCCCCTCACAGCGTCACAGTTCTCCAAACACTGCCGCACGTTGTGGTCCAACCTGGGTTTGAACCCGGCTAGTCTGTCGGGTCACTCATTTAGGATTGGGGCGGCCTCTGCGGCTTCACGCCAGGGGATCCCTGCTCATGTCATCAGGAAGTTGGGGAGGTGGAATTCAACTTGTTTCAGCAGATACATACCGGATCCTCAGGTGGAGATGGCTCGTGCGTTCATGCATCTGACTGACTGATTGATGTTTTGTTACGGCAATAAAATCTGTTACTACTCACTCTAGTGTCCTCTTTTTGGCCCCTTTTAGGCATACCGACCACGTGACCTTTGGCACACTCCAGGTCTTGTTCATATGTCATTCTCCACGTTCGTTACCCATGTCTCACGCAGAGACTCTGAGTACAAACACAATTTATTTATTTTTTTTGCTTTAGGGCCAGTTCACACCAGACGCAGTTCCGTGTGCTTTTTTTCTGCACAAAATGCATGCACAGTATTTTCCATGTATTCCAATGGCTCTAGTTGGCACCATGCAGTCAGTTTCTGCACCGGAAACTGACTGTATGGTGTGAACTAGAGCCAACAAGAGCCATTGGAATACATGGAAAACACTGTGCATGCATTTTTAGTGCAGAAAAAATGTGCACGAAACTGCGTCTGGTGTGAACTGGCCCTTATACCAGGTCGTACGAGTTTAATTCAATCCGTACAATATTCACCCAAAAATAAAATACAGTATATTACATCACTTCCAAAATGTTTTCTGTCATATGGGCATTTTCGAAACTTTAGTAACCTCTTAATTTTCGATATGGAGACTAACGTGCAAAAAAAAAAAAAAAAAAAAAGACAATCATTCATTCGATAATCTCATTGTGTGTACCGCGCTTAACTGTCCTTCGGGTGGCTACTCTTGCTCCGTTACTGTATGTATGGAGGAAGCCCATTGTCACTCAGACTGGAGGTTAAACATGTCTGCGATTGCTTACATGGGGGGATAGGAAGATTAGTAGTTTACAGAAGGAAGAGAACATTTTTTTTTTTTTATGCTTCTAGGTCAGCTCACAGAAAGTTACAAGATCCCTGAATTTCTGGCTAGATAATAAAGTATTTTTTATATGTTCCCTGGAGGCCCACATATTGGGTTACAATCACCACCACCTCTCCCACCCACCAGCCTCTAATTGCTATACTAAAAAAGGCAACCCTATCTAAAATCCCTTTTTAGTTACCCGTAGCCACAGTCACCTGACACTCCAGCCATAAGCCTTCTCTTCCATTTAGTTCCTGCATAGGTCCTTCTTGGTGGGACCATGTCAGTGCCTCCTTAAAGTGGACCTCAACGGAAGGGACTGGTGGTCTCTGGGCCATCGCAGCGCTGAATTAGTGGTTTCCTCTCCACCTGGGAACAACAGTCGTTTTGGACCTGGATGGGAGACTTTTATAGATAGCTTCACAAGGTAGGTACACCACTAAGCCAGGCAGGATGGGTTAGAGGATGACAGGTAGAGGGGACTTGAAATTGTTCCCTCTGTGAACCGCTGCAGGTGTCAATACAAAGTTAACCGCCAGATCGGTTCGCATATCGCAGTGTGAACTGTGAAAGGAATAGGATAGCAGGGGTGTGAACACCTACGGTGTGACAAAGTATTGCAACGACCGCCATTTTATTCTCTATGGTGTTAGAATAAAAAAAAAAAAAATATATATATATATATATATATATATATATATATATATATATATATATATATATATATATATATATATATATATATATATACTGTTTGGGGGTTAACTTAAAGGGAAGTAAAGGGAAGGAGATGGGCGGGCAGTGAAACAGGCAAGCATTGCTGGTTGTCTTGTCATACCAACGGCCACCACAAGAGGGCGCCAAATTACTGAATAAATCATAGGCCTGCAGAAGGCCGCAAAGCCGCGGCCTCAATTACCGGCCAGCGCGGCCCGACAAGATCACGCGATCGCGGGGGGGGGGGGGGGTGCACGTTGACACAGGAAACCTCAGCTGTGCTGCCTTAGGCGCAAGGTCGCTAATTCTAGTCGCATTTGCGACCTGGCGCCCGGGTTTTATCGAACCCTGACCTAATGTGATCCGATTCCAGTGCGGGGGGAAAAAAGGTTCCTGCACTATTTTCATGCAAATCCAATGCGAGTTCAGCCGTACAACTGTAAGGCTGAACTCGCATTGCACAGACATCGCAAGTGATTTGAACAGCAATGCGGTGCGAACCACATGCGATGTCTGACATTGCATATGCGTGCATCCAGGGTGAACGCCAATTTCTGCATCCGGGGTTGTGCGCCCGTATGAATACATGTGTCTATACAATTACTCTCATATAAATGCGTATAACAGTATTCAGCCATTGACTTCTATAGGTGGCCATACGCAGTACATGTGGGCCCACGGGCAGGGAAATATCTCAACATTTCCATGATTACAGCCGTTATCATGACCCCTAATTCTTATTTATGCATGTTTTTTTGTATACATAAACATTCGTCCAGGACGGCCAAATTTACAGAATATATTACTTATGTACAGTGTCAGTAGTATTGTGCAATACTGGGATGTATACACAGGGATGAACTGTGTTTGAGGAAAGATACGTCAGTCAGCTAAGTTGTGCACAATGGGAAGCTAGGAATACAGAAGGCAGCCCTCTGAGCTGATACATATACTAATGCTGGCCATACACTATACGAAAAAATCGTCCGAAATTCAGTCATTTCGACAGTTTGTTAGTTTTTCGGCCAGTTAATCGGCACAAAATTGATAATCGTTGAAGTTTTTGAGCCGAAAAAACGAAGGACAAGTTTGGAAATTTTCTGCTGAACGAACGATAAATTGAAAGGTTAATGTGTTTCCCGTCCGAACTGTCTGCACTAGGTAGATGTAAAAAAAAAAAAAAAAAAAAGTATTCATTTATCTCCACTTAACGATTTATCGGTCATTACATGATGGCACTATCGTTTGCGCTCACGGCCGAATGTTTGTTTTTTGAAAATGGGTTCGGCCGATTTCTCGTCTAGTGTATGGGCCAGCATTACACCTGTTTTTAGTTTCAGATCAAACTCACATGACGGCTGGCTTTAGCCCATCAGCTGCAGTAGGACCCGTCATCCTAGAAAGCTCTATAAGATCCTGCTAAAGTTTGCTGGGAGGTTATCACAAATGTTCTTTCTGCTTTTGTGAATTTCATTGGCCAGATATCCCAGAAGTTATCTTTTCATATTCCTTTTCAGAGCAGTTTTCTTTTTAAGTGAGTGCTTGGATTTTTCCATTGCTTTGTTTTTAGTGGAAATGGTTCTTCTCTGGCCTGAAGCAGTCCTCCTGCAGGGATTGCCATATAAGGTCTCTTAACGTTTGCTGAAGTATCTCCATTAATTGTTTGATTCTGTTGATCGTCCTTTGGGAACGTTCACGTTTTTTATTTTTCCAGGAAGCCAATAGATTTGTAACCTTTTCTTATACAGTACAATTATTGTACAAGATGAAATAATTGTAGAAAAAGTGTCACTTGTAACTGTCAAGATAAATAAGTTGGAAAACTAGAGTTGCCTTTTTCTGTTTTTAGACGAGCATTATTGGTCCTCACTATAGTTTTCAGACACAAGTGCCGGTTCACACTACAGCGACTTGGGATCCGACTTGTCAGACCTCAAGTTGCCCAAAGTCGCTGGACATAAGAAATTCCATTGAAGGGAATGAGAACCGTCTTAATGCACACTACTGAAGTTGCTCCGACTTCAGAAAAGGTTCCTGTACTACTTCAAGGCAACTTGTACCCATTGATTTCAATGGAAGTCGCCTCCAAAGTCGGATCTCCATCTTAATTGAAGCAACTTTGCAGGAAAAGAAAATAGTTTACCCAGGCAAACCCCTCCCTCCCACAGAGCTGATTATTCTGTGATTGGCCAAAGTTGCCTGTCCTGGAGGCAACTTAAGTCACGTTGTAAGTTGCGCTGAAGTCGCCTCCAAATCGTCTTGCAAAGTCGCGCTGTAAGGTGGGTTGCCCCTGTGAGAACCGGCACTTAGTCTTGTAGGGGTGGTGGGGAAGCAGGTTGAGCAGGTCAGTCCAGACCTCATTTTGCCCAGCGATACAGACTAGACCTTTTGGGGATTCCAAGGCATTTTAGGTCAGCTGGTGTGTGTGTGTGTGTGTGTGTGTGTGTGTGTGTATATATATTATATTATATTTATTTATTTCTTTGAACAATATAATTAAACATGCAGCTTACCCAGAACTGAAAGTTGTTTGTTTTTTAAAAAGAGACTTTCAGGTTTAGTTGCCCACTTGCTTTATATTTCCTGGGGTTCAGTGACAAGATCTCTGACGCTGTTCTTCTTGCCTCCTCAAAGAGGTCTCACTCGATCATTTGAATTTTAAAAGGTGCAAGACTGGTGGTGGGGGGGGGGTTAAATTTTGAAAAACCGTGGCATGGCATACTGTATACACAGGCTAAAGAGATCTGCTGTGCTCAACCCAGTTTCCAATGCATGTAATGATACCCAACCCTGTAGATAAGGTTCAAAGAGTCCAGCAAAAGTTGGGACATGGCTATGGCTAGGCCGCTTGTCTGAAACATGTGAGCAGGAGTGATTAGTTTAGATTTTAACCCTGCTTTCTAATAAAGCCTTTATGCTTTTATTAGATCCTGTCATGTGCTGACTTTGGACTTTCATGGAATACAGTATCTCTGCTTTTGCCTGTGAGAGATGCACTAGATTACCAAAAGTATTGGGACACCTTCCTTTACACGCACATGAACTTTAATGGCATCCCACCACAAAGAGGTCCATAAAGACATGGATGAGCGAGTTTGGGGTGAAGAAACTTGACTGGCCTGCACAGAGTCCTGATCTCAACCCGATAGAACACATTTTGGATGAATTAGAGCAGAGACTGCGAGACAGGCCTTCTCGTCCAACATCAGTGCCTGATCTCACAAATGCGCTTCTGGAAGAATGGTCAAACATTCCCATAGACACATTCCTAAACCTTGTGGACAGCCTTCTCAGAAGAGTTGAAGCTGTTATAGCTGCAAATGGTGGGCCAACTCAATATTGAACCCTACAGACTAAGACTGGGATGCCATTAAAGTGTGTGTGTAAATGCAGGCGTCCCAATACTGTTGGTAATATAGTGTACAGTATAAGAAACTAACAGCAGGTGACTCAGCCAACCATAGCTTACCTATAACTGGTCTAAGTCATTAAAATTCACCTTCAGCAAAGACATATCTTCTAACTGAAAGGTTCTGCTTCATAGATGACACCATAATGTGTACAATAAAATCACACGTTGCACTTTTGTAGATTTACATTAATTATCCCTATTGTTTCCCTAAAAAGCCTGGAATGGTAGATGTGAGCAACTTGCTGCCAGGTCCTAATACTGTCATTTGGGCGGCATACCTATAATTATTCAGAGGCCAAATTTCAGAACATTTGTGTTGGCACAGGGTCTCTAGGGTCCAAAAATGATATCTACACCTTTCAAAATCCCCCAGCCCCCTCAATGTTCCCTCTGGGATGCTGCTTCTGATATACGGGTAAATCCAATTGGAGTCCAACTCTGGGCTCTGACCTCTGCCCCTTAAATGACCCCCCCTCGCCTGGCAATCTCTTAACGCTGCCCACCAGTGGCCCTTTAATTAGGTTTTAATGCCCGGGGTCTGGTGTGGCTTCCATATTATGTGACTGGCGGTCACATAATCCGGAGCCTGTCCTCTCGGCACACAACCTTGTGGCGCTATGGACACATATGGCCACCTTTCGTGCCGCTGTATATATGTGTTGCATGTCTGGCAAGAAGTTGAGATGTATTGAGGCCAGTCACATGATATGCAGGATCCCTTTCTCTTTGCCTCTTCTCCGGTGCTGGGAGGTCCCAGTAGTACCATTTGTGGTCCTCACATGAGTAGGAAAAGTGTCTATTCATTTGTATAGCCCAGAACTATGAAGCTGACACCTGTATTTATAATTTTGAAAAGTTTCAACATAATTGAAAGTGTCACATGTGGGATGGAAAGTTTGACACTGCTGTTGTACGTAAGTCTGTAGCTGAAACATGAAGTTTAGGATCATCATCCCTGGCCTACAGGTTCTAACAGGCCCAAATCACGTCAGACCAAACAAAAATGTGTGTGTGTGTGAGGCATGAACAATACACAACATGGTGGAGAGTTCAAGCTGGAGGGTGAAGAAATGAACAGAACCAACTCACTATGAAAGGAAGTCAATGGCCGTTCTTTATTAAAAAAAACGTAGTGTTACTAAACCCACAACAGTAAAATCAGTCTGTATATGCAGAAAAAGAGAGCTGTGGGACTTTGAGTTAGGAAACCGCCATGTCAGATATAGACAGAAACATAACATTTACAGTACATGATTTATTGTTACATTGTAGAAAAATATTGTATCAAATAGGTAGTCACATGACTTACACGAAATATGCTGCTACATAGCATGCAATACAAATGGGAATTCGACATAATAACTGTACATAATATATTTTAACAAATGGGTTAAATTTTAACAAATGGGTTAAAAAACATTGTAGGGACAGGTAACTTAGGGCATCTAGTGGCACTCAACGCGTTTCCTGGCATTACAGCCATTCATCAGGAGTCTTGTAACGTAAAATAATGGAAAGGAAAGGGACAAGGATTCATGATGATGATCCAGTGCCTGATGCGATCCAGTCCTCTTCTCCTGCTCTTATGCCTGCTGATCCTGTTCCCACCGATCCAGTGCCTGATGCGATCCAGTCCTCTTTCATGCAGACTGCTGATGCGATCCAGTCCTCTTTCATGCAGACTGCTGATGCGATCCAGTCCTCTTTCATGCAGACTGCTGATGCGATCCAGTCCTCTTTCATGCAGACTGCTGATGCGATCCAGTCCTCTTTCATGCAGACTGCTGATGCGATCCAGTCCTCTTTCATGCAGACTGCTGATGCGATCCAGTCCTCTTTCATGCAGACTGCTGATGCGAGTGTGAGTGAGAACTTGTATAGCACTGCAATTGCAAACTAAATCGCCTCAAGGTGCTTGGCATCCAGTGTCGTTGAGATCGTTAGAGATGGGTCTTTAATTTTTTCCGGAAGGCCGATGGTTTTCTTCCATGTGGCTGTTCGTGGGTAGCGCATTCCAAAGCCTTGGTCCTTGGACAGCAAACCTTTATTCTCCCTTGGCTTTGTAGCGCGTCTTGGATGTGGAGGAGGTTTTGGTTGGTTGATCGAAGGTCGCGAGTAGTGGTGTAGTGTTTTATTTTTCGCATAGATATTGAGGTGCTTTTCCTTGTGCACATTTGTGGGTGAGGCAAAGGGTCTTGAATGTGACCTGATCCTTTACGGATAGCCAAAGGAGGCTTCTCAGGCATGGTGCGACTGATTCCCAGGGTTTTTTTCCAGTTACCAGTCTGGCCGCTGTGTTTTGGATGACTTGTAGACGTGCAATCTGGTATTTGGGTAGTCCTCAAATGCGATCCAGTCCTCTTCCCATGCAGACTGCTGATGCGATCCAGTCCTCTTCCCATGCAGACTGCTGATGCGATCCAGTCCTCTTCCCATGCAGACTGCTGATGCGATCCATGTCTCCTCCATGTTGCCGCCGCTTGCTGCTGATGTCCATGCCTCCTCCTTGTTGCCGCCTGCTGATGATGTCCATGGCTCCTCCATGCTGATGATGGTGTCCATTCCTCTTCCATGCTGCCGCTTGCCGATGGTGTACATTCCTTCTCCATGCTGCCGTCTGTTGCCAAGCCTGCTGCGGGTGACCTGCCATCTGTTGCCAAGCTTGCCACATCAGGTTCCCGGGCTGCGGCTGCCCCTCTGGACTATGCTGATTCCGGGGCGGCCGTCCCTCTGGACTATGCCAAATCCCTACTTGCGGTTAAGCTGGACTCTGACGGGGTAAAACTCCCACATTCTGCTGTGTCTGAGGCTTCTAAAAATCCAGTGTTATGTGGCCTAAAGGGGTTGTCTGTGTGGGTTAAGATCCCTACTTTTGCTCATCCCATGTTCTCTTTGCAGCCAGAGGATCCTGTTGCGCCGGGGCCAGGAGGTCCAGATCTCCCCTTTGAACTTGAGAGCCAAATCTGCTGTTACAGCCCCGGTAGTAGAGGTCCCTTGGGAAAGGACAGTGTTCCATTTGAGCTTTGTCCTGACCCAGGGGTCATCTCTGCGATCCCATGTGCATTTGTGGACCCGATTGGGGTAACCTATGTGCTGGGTAGACCCGAGGGACAGGTACAGTGCAGAGCGGCCTCTAGCAACAGAGGGATAGAAGTTCCAATCGTGAAGGAATGCCCTGACATCAGGGTACCTACACGGACCAGGGACTCTGGGATTGGGCGGTCGGGTGTCCTTTGGTTTCCCAGCATTGGGACACAGGCTGATTTTAAGAATATGCCTTTGGTGTTTCGCCTCCTTAGGGATCTGACCAGCAGAGAACCCAGACAGTTTTGGGACCCCGGCAGCGGGGTTCTCACCAGGCCTTCAGACATGGACAGTGGAGTGCTCGGTCAGCTTGCAGACCTTGGTGGTGGGGCCCTATGGAGCGTCCAGAGGCCGCTCCTTAAGGGGGGGAATCTGTTAGGAATAAGTTCACCTGCTGGTGGCACTATCCTGCAGGCTATTGTAATCAGGCTAATTAGTGTTCAGCTGCCTGGTGGCTACTTAAGGCTTCTCCTCCCTTCCCCTGGCGCGTCACGATTTTGGTACATGCCTTGCTGCTTAGCCTTGTCCTGATCTAGTCTGTGCCTTGCTCCTGCCTCCCTCTGTTCTGTTCCCAGCCGCGATCCCCCTTCCTTGCCATCCTTGTACCCTTGTCCCTAGTTTGGTCTGTATGTATATAAGTTCAGGTTCAACAGTTCTTGTCAGTGTGGTTTTTGGTTCTGTTTGGGGTAGTTCATGTTTGCTGTGTTCATTGTTTAGTATTTCGCACTGTAAATAAATGTTAACTTTAATATATATATATATATATATATATATATATATATATATATATATATATATATATATATATATATATATATATATCTCTCCTTTGTTTGGTCTCAGTTCCTCTGTGTAGCCTATGTGTCTGGTCACCTTTTTTAGATGCTGATCCTGACAGGGTGTCTATTCATTTGTATAGCCCAGAACTATGAAGCTGACACCTGTATTTATAATTTTGAAAAGTTTCAACATAATTGAAAGTGTCACATGTGGGATGGAAAGTTTGACACTGCTGTTGTACGCAAGTCTGTAGCTGAAACATGAAGTTTGGGATCATCATCCCTGGCCTACAGGTTCTAACAGGCCCAAATCACGTCAGACCAAACAAAAATGTGTGTGTGTGTGTGTGTGAACCATGAACAATACACAACATGGTGGAGAGTTCAAGCTGGAGGGTGAAGAAATGAACAGAACCAACTCACTATGAAAGGAAGTCAATGGCCGTTCTTTATTAAAAAAAAAAACTTAGTGTTACTAAACCCACAACAGTAAAATTAGTGTGTATATGCAGTAAAGCGTGCTTGTTATACTCACTGTGGAACTTAAGGGGTTAATCCTCTACATTGTGTAAAAAGGCTGTTTTAGCCTGTAGCACAGATCCTCCCCTACTGCAATGTCTATCTGGGGAAGGCCAGCTAACGCAGGCAGATTAGCCGATCTGCACATGCTCAGTTGTGTCTTTTTATGCTGGAGAGAATAATTACTTGTTCTCAGAGAAAGCCAGGTCACATGATATTGACATCACACATGTGGGCGTGTATACAGGCTGCAGTGGAAATCTCCTCCTTCCTGAACTTTCGGCACTGGAGAAACTGCAGTTTATCATGTACCCGTGGTATACAGATCATCCAAAAGGGTATATAGTGGCAGTATTTTAATGTAAAAATAAGTTTTATAAGCTGTGGGCACTGTGGGGGTGGATGAACCATTTTCATATTACTGGGTTTAGTTACACTTTAAGCTTTTTCTTTTAATAGCAAACCTGAACTGGAAAGGGGCAATTAAATTATGATTGCTATTACACAAAACACTTTATATACAACACTTTATGTCACTAAAGCAGTATTAAATCCAAGAGAAAACCTTTAGGCCTCATGCCCACGGACGTTTTTACAGCCGCGTTTTTGAGCGTTTTTTACAGCTTAAAAACGCCTGTCCATGTTAGTCTATAGCTTCATGCCCACCTAGGCGTTTTTGAGCTGCAAATAGCATAGACGTTTTTAAGCTGTAAAAAAAACCCAGGACCAGTGCGTTCCTCAGCGTCAGAATTAGGCAGAAAAAAACACGAGCGTCAAAAAACGCGCACTAACGCGCGGTCGCGTTTTTAGCTCCGACGTTTTTTTTTTTTTTTTTAAATATTTACAATAACATGGACAGGCGTTTTTTAAGCTGCAAAAAACGCAGCTGTAAAAACACCAGTGGGCATGAGGCCTTATTATATTGTAACTAACCAATTTCTAGGCTGCATTAGTTTTTCCTTTTTGGGCTTTCTTTTGTGTTCACCAGCTAATCTGGCCAGTAAGTCTGTTGTTTTTCAAAAACACACACTCGCCAGCAAAATGTATCAGTTACATAGATGAGACATACTATTTAACCCTGGCAGGGGTGCTTAAAATGACCAGCTTTCATTTATGTAAAACCTTTATCCCAAAAAAAACAACTGCTGTAACCGATTGTAAAGTGCAAGCTGGAGTTTGGCTTCAGTTTGTCAGTGTAGTTAAAGCTGATAATAATATATTTAACACTCCCGTCCCCCCCAGACTGACAATGCTGCTGTCTGTTGTGCCCCCTGTTCTCCTTCATCCAGAGTGGGGTCACTCTCATACAGTAGGTGTTTTACTGGCTAGATCACCAGGAGAAAACAGGGGAGAAAAAGCCTTACAAAATAACGATGCTGGCATATATGAAATTTTTGCGTTTTTAAAACCACAAGGCACATTTATAAAGACACTGTAAGGCTGGCAGAACGAGGTGGTTAGAGGAATCCCCCCCCCCCCCCCCGGTGGAATTGTATTATGATTAAGTCACTGTCAGAACACACTTGTCAGTGGTTACCACTGATTGGGTGCATCTGCTGCTCATTGGACAATCCACTTCTGCCAGTGTTAAGTGGTTTTTCTCATCCATAAAAACTGCTACATTCTGCTGGAGAGCTTGTGCTTCTGAAAAAGAACAGATCTACTCGCTGGATCACCAGCTGAAAATAGAAAAGGCCTAAAAAAAGGAAATGAATAGCCATCACAGCTAAGAACTGGTAAGCCACCATATAATGGATGTTTGCTTTTGGGTTTATTACTGCTTTAAATTGCCCTCTGTTGATCGCAGCGCCAAAAGATTATGATGATTTCCTTTAATATAGTGGTCCTAAACTCCAGTGTAATTGTAACCTATCTCCACCCCTCCTGCTGCTTTTAATGGCCTCATTTATCCTTGATAAACAGTTTTTAGGTGTGTGGAAATGAGATCTCGTTTTCCGCTGCAGCCACCGTGGGAAAGTAAACTATTTTTGTATCGCTTTACAAGGGAAATGTTTTTTTTTTTTTTCCCATATGGACACAGGATGCATGGAAAAAAGTACAGACTACATCACAGGAAATGACTGAAGTATAAGCCTAACCTTTTAACTGGCCATAGCACCCAGGTTAACAGGCAAAGGGTTAATAGTGGCGTGACCCGGTTCCATTTAGGAAGCGTGGCTTTCCCTAGTAAAGTGGTCGGGTATCTGTTCCAGAGATCCCAGCGATTCAGATGTCAAGTGTTTGATGTGTCTTGTAGTCTGACGTGCCGTGACTTATTATAAACAGCTGGAAGAAGGCCAGATATATGAGAACGTAAAGTATCGCTGTACAATATACAAAGTACATTTAGGGCTTTCACACCAGGAGTCAGCCTGGATCCATCTGTCAGGTTTTCAGACAGGTGAAGACTTAAAGGGGTTGTAAAGTCAGAAGGTTTTTTTTTTTTTATCTTAATGCATTTTATGCATTAAGATAAAAAGCCTTCTGTGTGGCAGTAGCTCCCCTAATGCTTACCGGAGCCCCATCGATGTCCACGAGTGTCTCAGCCGTCCGGGACTCTCCCTCCTGATTGGCTGAGACACAGCAGCGGCGACATTGGCTCCCAATGTCAGTCAGTTAGCCAATCAGAAGAGAGAGGGGGCGGTGCTAAACCGCAGCTCCGTGTCTGAATGGACACAAGGAGCTGCAGCTCGGCTCGGGTGCCCCCATAGCAAGCTGCTTGCTGTGGGGGCAGGAGGCAAGGGCCAGTACTGCCGGTGAGGGACCCGAGAAGAGGAGGATTAGGGCTGCTCTGTGCAAATCCACTGCAACAGAGCAGGTAAGTAGAACATTTTTGTAAAATCTGTTTATTTCTATATTAAAATAACAATCACTTTAACCACAATGTATGTCTAAGGCACCATGCACATCAGGCATTTAGCCCCGGTGGATGGGGCTCTGGCGTTTATCTACAGTCAGAGGGCACAGCTGCACCATCCAGCCTTGCTGGCAGCAGCTTGTCATACCCTGTGAGAGACTGACAGTTGCTGAGGCTGGAAGGGTCTGGACGATGTCACTGTTTAACGCCCAGTGTGTATGAGGCTTAAGGCCTGGTTCACATCTATGCAGGTTTGGGGCCCACATTTGCCTGGGCATGGCAGCCTATTCATTTAAATAGGCTGCCATGCCTGTGTTTCCTACAGAAAAAAGGTTCATGCAGTGGCCGAGAAATCGCATGCCCCATCATCGGTGGCAGTGGGAGGAATAGTGCCCCGTCGTCGGTGGCAGTGGGAGGAATAGTGCCCCGTCGTCGGTGGCAGTGGGAGGAATAGTGCCCCGTCGTCGGTGGCAGTGGGAGGAATAGTGCCCCGTCGTCGGTGGCAGTGGGAGGTATGGTGCCCCGTCGTCGGTGGCAGTGGGAGGAATAGTGCCCCGTCGTCGGTGGCAGTGGGAGGTATGGTGCCCCGTCGTCGGTGGCAGTGGGAGGAATAGTGCCCCGTCGTCGGTGGCAGTGGGAGGAATAGTGCCCCGTCGTCGGTGGCAGTGGGAGGAATAGTGCCCCGTCGTCGGTGGCAGTGGGAGGAATAGTGCCCCGTCGTCGGTGGCAGTGGGAGGAATAGTGCCCCGTCGTCGGTGGCAGTGGGAGGTATGGTGCCCCGTCGTCGGTGGCAGTGGGAGGAATAGTGCCCCGTCGTCGGTGGCAGTGGGAGGTATGGTGCCCCGTCGTCGGTGGCAGTGGGAGGAATAGTGCCCCGTCGTCGGTGGCAGTGGGAGGAATAGTGCCCCGTCGTCGGTGGCAGTGGGAGGAATAGTGCCCCGTCGTCGGTGGCAGTGGGAGGAATAGTGCCCCGTCGTCGGTGGGAGGAATAGTGCCCCGTCGTCGGTGGGAGGAATAGTGCCCCGTCGTCGGTGGCAGTGGGAGGTATGGTGCCCCGTCGTCGGTGGCAGTGGGAGGAATAGTGCCCCGTCGTCGGTGGCAGTGGGAGGAATGGTGCCCCGTCGTCGGTGGCAGTGGGAGGAATGGTGCCCCGTCGTCGGTGGCAGTGGGAGGAATAGTGCCCCGTCGTCGGTGGCAGTGGGAGAAACGGTACCTTGGTGTTGGCGGCGGGAGGAATAGTGCCTCATATCAATGGGAGGAATGGTGTCCCAAGAGCCAGATAAAGGCGAGCAAAGGGAGGCAATTTGGAGACCACAGATATGAACTGATGTAAAGGATTCAGTTTTAATGTATTTTTTAAATGAGTATTCATAGTGGGACTGATGACA
The DNA here is from genome assembly GCA_029206835.1 of Rana muscosa. NCBI lineage: Eukaryota > Metazoa > Chordata > Amphibia > Anura > Ranidae > Rana > Rana muscosa. The sequence continues at coordinate 107,683,219 of CM055126.1, read as the reverse complement.
CTTGTGGACCGGCCTTTCAGATCCTGTCACACATCTGTGCAGTGTATTTTACATGCGTTTTAGGTGCGTTGGCATTGAACTCCATGCATAATTTGTCTTGATAAAAGTGCATTGAAGATGCAGCAAGCAGGGTGTTTTTTTTTTTTGTTTTTTTTTACTGCACCTAAAACGCACAAGCAGTACATTGATTGTCAGAGACCTAGAGATACAAAAAGAGCAAAAAGCTAAATAATCGACATCTAGTCAAGAGGAGCAATTGTACTTTTGCTGGAGCAAATTTAAATCTATTATAGTATGGGTTTGTTTTTTGTTTTTTTGTTTTTTTTGGTCATAATTTTCCTGGGAGGAAACATCTTGAAGCCATTCCATCTTCTATGCATACACAGAGAGTGGGGACTGTCTTGGTAGTTTCATTGGCAGCAGAGGTAAAGAGGACCCGCATTTGTCCCTTCCTCCCTTTAATGTGATTATCCCCCCCCCCCCCCTATCCTCAGATTAGTTCACTATGTATCTGCTACACATAAAGGCAAAAGATTTTTATCGCAAAACAGTTTCAAGCAAGATAATATCTGCAAATTGCATATAATTGGCATCACATTTTTTTTCTAGTTTATTTGCTGATTGCCAAATGCAACAACATTTTGTAACTTTGTTAATAAAATGAAAGTGACACAAAACTCTGGTTAAATAAAAAAAGTAGGTATGATTAACGCAAAAAGTACGTCTGTTTCTCTCAGCCTTCTCCGAATCTCCAAATTCCCTTTATTTTATTTGTTTTATTTTTTTGCTGCTTTAATTGGATTTTCTGTTAGGGGGTGGCTACATTTTGTTCTCTTTACTTCATGTTTGGAGATCTCTCAATTTAATTGGGAACACAAACTGCAACAAATCACATTTTGGAGGTAAAATGAGAAACATTAGAAGCACTTCCTGTCCCAGTGACAACCGCTCCTCTGATTTCTTGCTCGGCTCTCACAGGTTGTCAGACACGGGAAGTGATTGGAAATCTCCCCAACCATTATATGCAAGTTTAAATATAGATGGGCAGAAATTGCAATAAACAACATATCCTGTTCTATCTATTATGTTTTTATTTGATATTGTAAAAAACAAAAACAAATCATGTTTCTTGCCAGTAGAGCATATAGAAAATCTTTCGGTGGGGACACTTGATTCCAGTGACAACTGTCTTAGTCCCGGTTCACATATATGTGATGCGGGAACCAGCGCGATTCCTGTGCGTGTTCCCGCATTGCATGTCACCTGCCGGCGGTTTGCGAACCACTGCGGGTGTCAATGCAAGTTAATGACCCCCCAGATCGCAGTGCAAACTGCCAAATGGTGCAGGAATCAGATCGCATAGGTGTGAACACCCATGCGACCTGTTCCAGTGGGGACCAAAAAAGGGTCCTGCACCATTTTGGTACAAATGCGATTAAATTCAGCCATACAATCTGTATGGCTGAATTTTGTATCATACAGACATCGCATGTGATCTGCACAGCACTTTTATCAGAGGCGGGAGAGGTGCCCCCCCCCCACCAATCCCGCCACGCTACGGTCATATCCACCGCTTACGGGAGCTTCTGGTAGCGGCGGAGACGATCCAATACTGTCCCCTCAGTAGCATGGAGCTGAGTGATGGCCCCCACTCGGCTCCATAACATTGGTTGACGGAAGCGACGTCAAACGTCACTTCTGCCCAATAGTCTTTAAAGGGGATTTTTTTTTTTTTACTTTTAAGTGTAAATATGAGTGTGTCTTTTTAACCCCAGACAGTCATGTTGTTTTTTTTTTTTTTTTTCTATTACAAGGGATGTTTACATCCCCTGTAATAGGAATAAAAGTGACACATTTTTTTTTTTTTTATTATTTCTTAAAAGGACAGTGTAAAAATAAAAAGTAAAATAAATAATAAAAAAATAATAATTTAAAGCTCCTCGGCGAGCTCGTGCGCAGAAGCGAATGCATAGGTAAGTCGCGCCCGCATATGAAAACGGTGTTCAAACCACACATGTGAGGTATCGCCATGATGGTTAGAGCAAACGCAATAATTCTAGCCCTAGACCTCCTCTGTAACTCAAAACTGGTAACCTGTAGAAATTTTTAACCGTCGCCAATGGAGATTTTTAAGTGCCAAGGTTTGTCGCCATTGCACGAGCAGGCTCAATTTTGAAGCATGGCATGTTTGGTATCAATTTACTCGGCGTAAGATCATCTTTCACAGTATAGAAAAAAATTGGGCTAACTTTACTGTTGCCTTAAGTGTATTTTTTCTCCAAAAATTGCGCTTGTAAGGCCGCTGCGCAAATACGGCGTGACATAAAGTATCGCAATGACCGCCATTTTATTCTCTAGGGTGTCTGGAAAAAATATATGATGTTTGGGGGTTCGAAGTAATTTTCTAGCAAAAAAAACGTAACAACCAATCTCAAAAAAAGAGGCTCGGTCCTTAAGTGGTTAATAGACGCTGATCAAACTGCTAAAATCAGCCGGGGCGGTTGAACAGAAGTTCAACCGCCCCGGCTGATTTTAGCAGTTTGATCAGCGCTGCAGGCTGTAGGAAGTCTCCCCACTGTCGGGCTACAGTAACTCAGCGGGGAGGATTCCCCCATCCACACATTCAAGGTGTCACTCAATGAATCGGGTCCGGATTTATCATTCAACTGGCTGGATGAACAAAAAAACTGACCTATCTATGGGTAGATTTAGTAAAAACCAATTATGCTTTGTAGTCGCATATAAATGCATTTTTCTCCAATCAATTTTCTGTCTTTTGTTCAGAACTACCTTGCGATTGGTTTCAATCGTTTTCCGCATACCACTTACTCTGTGCCTTGCAACATAATGGCCAACTATATTTAAATAGTACATTCCAATGTGCAGATACATTTAGGCCCCTTTCACACAGAGGGTCCGTTCAGGTCCGCCTGTCAGTTTTTTAGGCGGACCTGGACGGACGCTCCATGTAGCCCTATGGAGGCACGGATGTCAGCGGTGACATGTCCGCTGACATCCGCTCCGCCAAAGTGTGACGGAGGAAAACCCTATTTTTCCTTCCGTCGGCGGAGCGGATCGGATGACAACGGACTCTACGGTCCGTCGTCATCCGATTCCCCATAGGGGAGAGCGGCGCTCTGACAGGGCGGTCCCTGCACAGTGTGCGGGGACCGCCCAGTCATCCGCCGGCTCAGCGGGGATCAACGGAGCGATCCCCGCTGAGCAAGCGGAGCTTCACGGGGCGGATCATGACTGATCCGCCCCGTGTGAAAGAGCCCTTAGGGATATTTAAGAAATGTAAACCTGGGTATACTCATTGACGCAGAGATATCGACCAGGCTCTGCATGTGTGAAGTCCGGGTCATTTTTTATTCTAAATTTTATAGACAGACTCTACATTTTGTGTGTTGATTATATTGATGGAAATGTATTCCAATAATGTATAGCACACCTAGAACTTACTACAAGTGCAAATAAATTACGTGCCAAAAATATATGAATACTAGCAGTGATAAACAACTCAAAAACCATCCATATAAACAAATTGTGAATGAACACAGTCTATTTCCAAAGTGCTGAGTGCTCCAAATAACGGGCATATGTGCTCCAAAAATTGAAGGTTTCGTGTGCCACACTCCCCTCTTGTGACCCCACTCACCAAAAGTCATAGACCCTCAGCTTTGCAGTCTGGGGTCAAAAAATGCTGTGATCTATATGATCTGGTATGTGCGAATGAGTTCTCAGAAGGACCAAGGTCCTTGATGATGCCCTGGAGGAGGGGCGAAACGCGTTGACGTCCTTCCGGCTTCGTAACCATTGACGCAACCTCCGCTCTCCGTGGAACGCAAACCGATCAGTGGCGGCCTCGGATCTCTGCACTGATGCCTGTTTGTTTAAACCAGCTGACTTGTAAGTGGCGCCTAGACTGAGAAATCTTCCACTTTTTTAATGGTACTTCACTATCGGTTCCTTTTTTTTTTTTTTTTTTTTGTCTTTCCCATTTTGAGCATAGTCGATCTACTCTGAATGTCCCCAAGAATACATTTTTAGGGAGAGGCTTCTGAGAACTCGCATACCATCATATAGATTACAGCATTTTTTTGACTCCAGACTGCAAAGCTGAGGGTCTATGACTTTTGGTGAGTGGGGTCACAAGAGGGGAGTGTGGCACACGAAACCTGCAATTTTGGGAGCACATATGCACTTTGTTTGGAGCACTCGGCACTTTGGAAATAGATTGTGTTCATTCACAATTTGGTTATTTGGATGTTTTTTGATTTTTTATTGTTTATCACTGCTAGTATTCATATATTTTGGGCACGTAATTAATTTGCACTTGTATTGTAGTAAATTGTAGGTGTGCATTACATCTTATTTTTATAACAATAATAAAAAGTTTTTACTTTGCCTCTGAGGTTCCTATTTATGTCTGCTGATCAGCTCTGTTCACCCCTTTTGGTTATATCTTCTGTCCTCATTTGTCTGAGTTTTGGACAGCAGCAACCATGGCTACATTTAATTTTTCATTTGACTTTTCACTTGGCCTCTGGTCTGTGCGCCTGGATTTTTGTTTTTCGTGCATTACATCTTGCAAGCGCTGTTTATATATTTATCTAAGACACAGGGTGACTTTATCTAGCCAGACCGCTTCCTAAAACCGACATACTGTAATTATCCATGTTCATAAGTCTTCAACAATTGGCCCTACACCATCCTTGAATCTGGAGGAGAAGAAACAATTAGAACAGCCCCAAAAATATGTTTAAAACAATTACATGGATGAATCGAAACAATTCCTAGAGCCCGTTCACACAGGGGCGACTCGTCAGGCGACTCAGCCGCCTGACAAGTCGCGCTCCGCTCTGTGCAATGGAACCGTTCTAATAGGAGCGACTCAAGTCGCTCAGACTTAGAAAAAGGTTCCTGTACTACTTTGGGGTGACTTCAGGGCGACTTGCATTGACTTCAATACAAAAGTCATTTTGCAAATCGCCTCTGAAGTCGTGTGGAGATCGCGCGGCAAGTCGTGCCGCCCCTGTGTGAACCGGGTCTCATACTATAATATGTAAAATAATAGCAGCAGAGACAACACAGGCTCCAGTCCCTGTCAATAATCAGCTAGAGGTAGGAGCAGGGACATGGCTTGCCCCAGAGGATAAGAAACGCACATCCAAAGGTGGCTCCATGGATCCTTGTACAGGGGATGGAGTCCGCAGAAGACTTCAGCTGGCGAGGGGGAGCTTTCCTATGGAGGACTAGAGAGTGGGCGTAGTTTCTAAATAAAAACAGTCCTGCAGTCAAGGTAAGTGCTGAGGTGTACAGCACTTTGCAGTGTTTTTTTTAGGTAGATAGAGTAGGGAAGGGTTAAAACTTCTTGTTTATTTTTTTTGCTGTCTGTGTCCTGATGGTGGGATTTTGCCTTACTTTCTGCCTTGGACACACAACCGGACATAAAGTCTGTACCAAACTGAAATAAATTCCCCTCTTTGGCTAGTTTACATCGGTGTATGGGAAGTTGATGCTTTTTTGCAGCATGTTTTTCGCACGTTTTTGATGCATTTTCATGCTTCATTGATTTGTTTGTTAGGAGGAGGAGGAGTTAAAAACCGAACCCTACCAAAATGACAACAAAAACACATTTGCATGAATTTTTTTTATGCGTTTCCATTGAAGTTTGTGAAGCCAAAGATGCACCGTCCTATGTGTAAAAAATGCACTGCAGGAAACTGAATAGATGTAAGCAGGACCCATAGGAAATAATGGTAAATGTATTGTAGGGCGTCTTTGCGCTTCAGCAAATGCACTAAAAACGCATAAATAAACTTGGCCTTAGGCAGTTTTCACAGAAAGCGTGTTTTTTTTAAAAAAATTTTTAACATCTGTAAAATTTGGGGTTCCTCATCGCTTTTTGTCTTGATGACAAAAAGTGATCACCGGGACAAACAGAGGGTGAATCTACCCAGTGGGGAGACTCAAAAGAGAGACAAATGTTTGTTAGGTTTTTTTATGTTGATATTTCCAATCTCCCAAAGAAAGGGACCACCTTTGCTAAAACCAATTAAAATATAAGAGGGCCACACTTGTCAAAAATGTTACCCATATACATAATTAGTACCATGTGTGGTTCTTGAATTGTGATAAGGTATACCCTTTTCTTGGAAACAACATCCCCAAATATGCATATACACATTGGGGTTTATTTACTAAAGGCAAATCCACTTTGCACTGCAAGTGCACTTGGAAGTGCAGTCGCTGTAGATCCAAGGGGGACATGCAAGGAAAATAAACAGCATTTTTGCTTGTACATGATTGGATGATAAAATCAGCAGAGCTTCCCCTCATTTCAGATCTTCCCCCTCAGATTTAAAGCGACTGCACTTCCAAGTGCACTTGTAGTGCAAAGCGGATTTGCCTTTTAGTAAATCAACCCCAATGTCTGTTACAGAGAGAGCATCTCCATATAAGCAAAAAGGCATGTAGAAAAATACTGAAGTAATATGAAGATTGTGCTACCACCAATTCTAAACGGTGCATCAATGTTTTCATGTCCAGGTGAATACCCATCCTGGAGAACACTGTTCTGCAGCGTAGAAGTTCTCCAATGTTGTACATCATGTAGTCCAGCTGCTGGAGTAGTTATATGAACAGAGTACTGCTGTTATTGTATGTATGTATGTATATACAGTACATGCTATTAATCATTAGATTAATAGTGATATAGGATAGTTATGAAGATCCTCAAGAAACAGCTGAAAATGGGGTTAATAACCTTGGTGCCATTGAATATCTAAAAGATTTGACTCAAATATCCATAAACATATCAGATCTTCTGGTCTTAATACCTGGATTAAGATGTCACCATTGAGAAAGTACTGTAGCAGTTCACTCACCAAAAACATTATGCATACACTGTCCCCTCAGTGTACTCTACACGAGTTTAGAGGTCAGTAGGTGGGTAAAGCAGAGGTCAGTGGAAGGTAGGGCTGGGAAAAAAATCGATTTTAATCTTGAATCGAGTTTTGAGTTCAAATCGATTCAGATTTGAAGAAAATCGTTTTTTTTTTTTTATATATTTTTTTTTTTTTTTTTTTTAATTAATATATATATATTTTTTTTCCTTCAAAGTTTCCGTAGCAGGGCTGCAGGAGGCGTATCCGGAATGGCACTGGGTGGCGTTACCCCAATTACATCTACTCGCCGCAGCCGTCACGAGTAGATGTAATGTAACACTAACCGCAAGCCGCCGCATGCCTACCTGATCAGCGTGTCATGCAGACAGACGGCGGCCATTGCAGTGTTCAAAAGCCGTGCCTCCCGAGTCCTCGACGTCTGTGATAGGCGGAACACTCAATTTCACAGCAGGCAGTGTTCAGCCTATCACGGACATCCTCTCATCCTCGTCTGTGTTATGAGGATGAGCGGATGTCCATGATAGGCGGAACACTGAATGCTGGGAAATTGAGTGTTCTGCCTATCACAGACGAGGAGGAGGCGCGGCTTTTGAATACTGGAATGGCCGCCGGTGTAGCAGTAAAATCCGTATCCCATGAAAATCTGCATCAGGTACGGGCACAGTGATTGAAGCACGGGCACAGTGAGGCACGGGCACAGTGAGGCACAGGCACAGTTCAATTCAACTAAGAGTAACCTCAAGATTTTTTGTTTTATTAGCTAAATCCAAATACAGTATTAATAATTTGGATGTTTAACAATCTTTGTTGCACACTGACTTTGCAGTTAGAGAAAGGGTTTGCCTTTGCAATTTTCTTTTGTTGATGCACTTTAATATAATTTAAAAAAAATCGAATCGAATCGTAAATCGAGTTTTTTATAAAAAAATCGCAGATTTTTTTTGGGGGGGAAATCGCCCAGCCCTAGTGGAAGGTAATGCAACTTTCAAAGGTTGGGAAGAAGTAAAGCAGCGGGTGTAAGTAGTAAGGATAGCAAAATTCCGAGGTCGGTAGTAAGGATCGCAAAGTTCAGAGGTCAGGAATAAGTAGGGCTCCTTTCACACGGGCGCTCCGATCAGATCCACCTGTCAGTTTTTTAGGCGGACCTGATCGGACGCTCCATGCACCTCTATGGAGCAGCGGATGTCAGCTGATATCCGCCGGTATGCGATTTTTCAATCCGTCTGGAGAATTGGATCGGATGAAATTGGACAGGTGGTCCGTTTTCATCCGATCTCCATAGAGGACAGCGGGCCTCCTGACAAGTCTGTCTCCGCACAGTGAACGGAGACAGACCTGTCATCTGTCTGCTCAGCGGGTTCAGCGGATCGATGCCTGCTGAGCAAAGCGGAGTCCGTACATGGACAAGCCCGTGTGAAAGGACCCCAACACAGAGTTCAGTCGTAAGGAGTCCGTACCACAACACAAATTTCCTGTGCATACAGAGCAACAAATGACACCATGATACCAAATGATCAATGCACATTTTATGCAGCTGAAAAACGCAAGGGGCAGGTAGGAAGGTTATCATGCCTTTAATATATATGGGCTTACAGTGCTTATTTTGTTATGGTACTTACACACGGTACGGACATGTGATCAGGTTCCTGGCAGAAAACGTGTGTGTGTATAAATATGTATGTGTGTAAAATAAATAAATAAAGGATGGGCTGTATTAGAAATGCGTGTATTTGAGTGTACACGCACGTAAAAAATTCTTCTAGCTTTTCTTGGGGCCTGTTGTATGCACGTACGCCCGGAAAATCCTAAACAGAAAAAGGGGATTGTTTTATTTTTTCTGATCTATACAAAACGCAAGTTTACGTGTCAGTGAGTACAAGCTCATTAAAAAACAACAGGCTGTATTTAGATCCGTAAAAACAAACAAACGCCTGAATACCTAAAGATGTGGCATTTTAGGCATCCATGTGCAAGAGACCTTAGAGTTGTATGATCTAACCAGAAGAACAGGCTTCTGGACCACCCGCCATGCAATGTACTGCAAATGGTTGGCCCATACAGGCAAAGCGACATACTGGTACATTGCTACCTTTTTCCATGTTTAGGGTGTGCGCCTGCATGCCCCCATCACCGTCACCCGCTGTGATTGTACACAGCAGGAGTTTGTCAGCTGGTCCTAGATAATGATTTATGGCTGGGTCCTGCTGATTGGCTGCATCCAATCACAGCCCAGAGCACTGTGTTGACAATCAAAACAGGGCTCTGTACAGAGGGAACAATCTCTGATTCTTATCCCTGCAAAAGGGATAAAAAAAACAAAGATGATTAGTAAAAAGCAGCACATATTGCACACATTACACATTGTTAGGCACACAGTTAACTGTTATAGCAGAAACTCAAAAATATATATATATTTTTTTCTTTCTAAATTTTCAGTCTTTTTTTCATTTATACAACAAGAATTTAAAAACCTAGCGGTGACCAAATACCACCAAAAAGCTCTATTTGTGTAAAATAAATGATCTAAATTTCATGCCTGCACAAGTAGTACCAGTTAAAGTAGCGCAGTGCTAAATGGCAAAAAATGGCCTGGTCATGAAGGGGGTAAAACCTTCCGGAGCTGAGGTGGTTAAAGTCTAACCCCTGCTGCCATGAGCAACATTTTGAAATACCCGACAGCCACATGTTGTCACAGTACTTTGTATCGGGACCACGTCTGTGTGGTGATGGTGTCATGGCTGTACGCACTGCCTCCTTACCAGTGACAGGAAGTGGTTGATGACAGCAGACTATGGGTTAACCAGCATTGCGCCTAGGGGAATGAAAGGACACCAGATAAAACAATAATTTCTTTTATATAGCAGAAGCTGGGTTCACTTTGTGCTGAGTTCACAATGCTCTCTGTATCCAACCACCAGAATAGTTGCATTATTGTGGTCTGCATGTGACAGTTGAAGGTCCTGCCTATTGTGTGGCCTGTGCTGTTTTCTGCTAAATCTGCTTATTTGTGTATTTCCTTGTGTATTTCATGCAGTGTTATTGTAGTAAAGCTTTGTGAATCATTAAATATAACCACAGTGGGGAAAGTATCTCTGTTAAAACATACACGGTGGTGCTGGTTTTTTCTTGTAGCAGCCATAATAATAATTTCTGATCTGGGTCAGTTCTACAGTTTCTGCTTACTAGTAAACTGGGAGGAACTGGGATATGTCTTCTACCAACAAAGATGTGTCTGGACATATTTCAATCATAATTGTATAATAAGGTGTTTGGTAATGTTTATTTGAATCTTGCGTAATACTTTGCAGGAATAGAAATGAGTTATCTCTGGTGTATATTTGTAGGAAACACTGCCTTGCACATTGTATGGTGTTGAATAATAATAGGTTTTTGAGGGTTTGAAGAGTTACGTGCTGTAGAGATATGGGACATTCCAGAAATCCGGTGAGCCATGCAGGCAGTAATTCTGGCCTCTATTGTAGGGAGATCTCATTAATTTTACAGACTTCCAATGTCCCATAATGACATGGACGGCAGCCACCGCTTCACTGGTGTATGTTCTGGCCAGGAGAGGGAGATGGTAATCTTCGAGGGACACTGGTTTCCTAGCTAAACATTTCTCTTTGTATTTTTGTACATAATAGATATTAGTGGCAGACAGCGTACCTGAAAACCAACATATTAAACCTTTTAACATTTGGGAATGCGAAAATGTTACACCCAATTATGGGTATAACATGAACCATGGCTTTAAGGCCCCTTTCACAAGGACAGCAGTCTTTACCACCCTCCTCAAAAGCAATTCATGGTAGATTTTGGGTGGTAAAGCAATGGCTTCCAGGCATTTAGGTAATTCTGCCACCTCTGGAATGCATGTATTTTATCTTTTGATCCCAAGGGGATTTTATATTGGAGTACCCTGTCCCTGATGCAACCGTGCGGTTTGGCTTGTGGTTGTGGCACAGTCTTATTGACCTCCATGAGCAAGTTTGACAGGCCATGAGGCCTGTCAAACTCAACAGGCCATTTAAATATTGAAGGTGTCCCCCCCCCTTGGTAGGCTTTAGGCAAGCAATGGGGGGAGGGGTGGAGGGGGTAAAAAGGCAGGTTGATCTTTTTACCCCCATTTGCTAGCTGGCAACTCTAAAGCCTCATACGCACGATCAGACTTCAAACAAACTTTTCCGTGGATTTTTGGCCAAAGGGAGTTGGCCGGGAACGCCCATAGCATACACATGACCGGACTTTTTCAGCCAACAAACATGAACGTAGTGACGTAATTGACGTACTACGTGTTTTTTCTGCTCTTTTCTGCTCTTTAACGCCACCCTTTGGTCAACTTCTGCTATTGTTGGTTGATTTTAACATTGGTTCTGAGCATGCATATTTGTACTTCGGACTAAAGTCCGATGGATTTCTGTACACACGGCAGGACTTTGCACCGTAGAACTTTTGTTGCCGAAAAGTTTGTCCATTTGCAGAGCGAACTTTTGTCCGATGAAAACCAAAAAAGTTTGTCCGATGGAGCGTACACACGGTCGGATTTTTTTGAAAGCCTGCTCATTTTGAAGTTTGTTGTCAAAAAGTCCGATTGTGTGTATGGGCCTTAATAGACATCAGGGTCATATGAGTTTCATCCGTAATTAAGGACCACCTTGCCACTTGGGTTTATGTACATTGCTGGTTAGCCTACGGCAGGGGTGCCCAACCAGTGGCCCGTGGAGCCCTTTGATGTGGCCAACGACCTCCTGCTCTGGGATGGAATAGAATACTGTCATTAAAGTATTACTAAAATCAGTGTATATATGGGCATATCTGTTCTTCAGTGCTTACTAGGCTGCTTTCAAACTAATCGGCAGATGCAGAGCAGCGCACCTGCGGGTTACCTGCACAGAGCCATACACTTCTGTTATTACCTGTAAGTTTGAGCTTTCTGAAGGTGCACTAAACCTGCAGAATATAATAGAAGTCTATTGCAAGTGCAGAAAAGCCAACGGTACACTGCGTTGCCTCCGTGGTGCGGGTAAATTGCAGGGCATCAGTGTGAAAGCAGCCATGGGCCCCTTTCACACGGTCAGTCCGATCCAATTGGACCCTCCATTCACCTCCAAGGAGTGGCAGATGTAAACAGACTTGTGTCCTACCTCAAATCTGATCCGGCTATGTCCGTGTCCGCTCTGCACATGCAGAGCGGACATGGACCTGCCATCCACCCCCTCCACTGATTGTGGCCCACGACCAGTTACCAAGTTGCTTAAAGTGGAAGTAAACCCTCCTATCATTTTCAGGCAAGGAAGCTGCCATCTTGGCCTCTGTTTAATCTTCAACTGCCATGATGCTGCACATGTGATCAGTTATGACACCAGCCATTGGATGGTTTGACAGTTTGGTTGAGAGCACAACCAATGTGACAGTTGGCATTCCCGGCATGCCGGGAATGTAACCACTAGCGTTGCTAGCCAGGTGCGGGGGGGGCGGGCCGCACCCGGGTGACACCCACCAGAGGGTGACACCCGTGGGTAGCGCAGCGGCACCACACTGACCCCGCCCGCCTGCTGCCCTGTGCCTTAGGCTCACGCTGCGGCTGTGTCCCTCAGTGGAGCGGAAGGAAGCCGCCGCCCCCTCTGCCTCCTCTCTGTTTACATCTACAGAGGAGGAGGAGGAGCCCGCGCTCGAGGGACACACCGCTGTGTGTATCTGCCGCTCTGTTCTGAGGTCTGTAAGGTAAGGGGGGCATCTTTACTGATGGGGGGAGGGGGTGTCTGTACTGCTGGGGTTTGCACCAGGGGGGGCTGTAACTGAGGGGGGTGTCTGTACTGAGGGGGGTGTCTGTACTGAGGGGGGTGTCTGTACTGAGGGGGGTGTCTGGTACTGAGGGGGGTGTCTGGTACTGAGGGAGGTGTCTGGTACTGACGGGGGGTCTGGTGCTGAGGGGGGGTCTGGTGCTGAGGGGGGGTCTGGTGCTGAGGGGGGGGGTCTGGTGCTGAGGGGGGGGGGTCTGTAACTGAGGGGGGGGGTCTGTAACTGAGGGGGGGGGGTCTGTAACTGAGGGGGGATCTGTTACTGAGGGGGTGTCTGTTACTGAGGGGGTGTCTGTTACTGAGGGGGTGTCTGTTACTGAGGGGGGTGTCTGTACTGAGGGGGGTGTCTGTAACTGAGCGGTGTCTGCACTGAGGTGGGGGTGTCTGTACTGAGGGGGAGGTTCATACTGAGGGAGGCGGGTCTATATTGATGGCGGGGAGTCTGTACTTAGTGGAGCGGGTTTGTACTGAGGGAGGGGATCTATACTGTGGGAGTGGAGTCTGTAGTTGTTGGGGGGTGACACCATTTTTTTTCGCACCGGGTGACACCAACCCTAGTGACGCCACTGAATGTAACTGCTTTTTGAAATTGTTAAATCGATGGGTTTACTTCCGCTTTAAGTGGCCCTCGTGCTTCGAAAGGTTGGGCACCCCTGGCCCACGGTTTTTGGGATGCTTTGATACATTGGATACATTGCTTTTTGTTTTGTTTTTCAAATAAAACATTCTCAGTATGCACTTTTTGTTTGTGATGACAGATGGAAAATATAAGCCTTGCTAGGTGCAACCTGTTAACTTCCCACCTGGATGTACATAACCTACTCCTGGTACACAATGAGTTAAAGGGTAGTGGGAGTTTCTACGAGAAATCTGGATGCTTTGCCTTAAAAATACTACAAAAAATTGTGTTATAAAACACAGTATTTTATCAGGGCTGAGAAGTCCCTCTAACCAGATAGCTAATGTAAGTGGGCTAATGCCAGAGCCTGTGCTGTTGCACCCAGTGGAAGGTCTTGTGAGTAAGCAGTTCTAATACAATGGTCTTCCCAGGACCTAAACATAACCACCAAATTATAGGCTGAATCAAAGGCTTGTGATTTCTGAAATCTAGTTGTCAGTCTCCTAGTGCTACGTAGTGCTATGTATCCACGAAGGGTATACTCCATGTATAACCACCAGGTGTCATTGCTGGCATTTCTATACAGTAATGTTTAGGCATTGTGCATATAACATTCATTTAGCAAGGTGCAACCATATAGGCAGTTATTTCCATTTTAATAATATTTTTATTATTTTCATTATCAATACTCATGTTTTAAAACAAGCACTTTAATACATTCCCACATTCATCTCTGTGTCTTAAAGCATTGATGTGAAATTGTCGAATTTCACAACACAAGCATCGAAATTCTAGCTCTTTTTTTTTATTACACCAGACTATCGGCAATCTCTTGAAATTACAGAATCTTTGAATCTTATTGCTAGAGATGCTCAGATTGGCCATATTGATGATCAAATTTAGTAATAGAGTGGTGGGGATTATTTTGGTAAGTTCTTGTAAGTTAAGACACATGTAAAAAGGCTAAAACTATTGGCTTAAATAGTACAACATTAGCTGACAGTGAGCACAATGAACATGTTTGCACTTGAAAACCATTGTCATCTCCATTGTTCAGGTTGGAAATGTAGCGGACCCCCAAAATTGGGGTCGCTATGCTTTAAATTTAAGGGTAGCCTGAGCAATAGTTTAGCTCAGGTTCTCCAATTCTGTTTATTTTGGACTCTGCTCTGCTGTAATGTTGCCTGGAGTATAGTTCCCCTTGACCTGTGGTTGGCGCTGTTGCCCAGGTTTTGGGGAGAATCACAGGTGGCGTTACGGTGTGATTGGGTGTCCTCTCTCGGCTGCCGTACGGTGGGCGGGTTCTGCCTGCTGTGCATGCCGGGAGAGTGACATAAAGGGCAGATGCCATGATCTGGGGTGGTGTGCCGGGGGGATTCCAGGGAGGACCCCTGGTGGCGAAGTCGTGCCCTTTGGCCCTGCTGGCCGGGGGGGGGGTGCGTGAACTGGTCGAGGAGTCTCGGGCACCTTTTAGCCCGAGGCTACAGAGTTCCAGGTAGGCCCAGTACCTTCAACTGGGTCTACAAAACCAACCACTGGAGTCCCAGGGGAGGGTGGCCCGCTCTGAAACAGAGGAAACCGGGGGAGGACCTGTCCGATGGATCGGTGAAGGAAGTCACAGTCTCGGGGAGGCCTGGTTGCCTATCAGAGGGAAGGATTCGTGAGTTGCAAGATGGCTCCTGTAGCGTGACCTATGGTCTCTATAATCTACAGGCGTTAGGAAGTTCTAAATTAAGGAACTAAAGGATTCTGTGGCAGAGGATCTCCTGAACTTGTCCGTGAAGGGGACTTTTAAACTAAAGTGTCATGTTCGTGCTACACTCCGGCTGCTAGAACTGTGAGAGGGATCTATCCGGGTGAGCTACCCACTCAGGCTTGAGTGGAGAATAGGGTGACTGGGTGCCGTGTGCCTGAACCTATTTCCTTACTAAATCCCATTGCTGTTTTCAACCTTTTCCCAAGTCTGTTTCAAGCAAAGAAAATAAACTCATCTGTTGGAGTTTAAATCCTGTCTGGACATTGGCCTTCTTTCGGGGGAAGAATAGTTTCAACCAGTACTTGCTGAGCATTAGGTGTGCTACAGTTATAGGACCTGGCCAGTAAATTCCAATAGGATTTCAGTTTGACAGTTTGACTGTTAGACCAGTGAAAGTGTCTTCAAATTGGTAAGCTTGGGGCCTGGTTCACACTGGGGCAACATTAAAAATGCTCCCTGTACTACTTCTGTCCGACTTTGATCCCACTTCAGCCCATTGACTATCATTGAAGTAGGATCAAAGTAGTATCCTGTTCATGAAAGTCGGATGGATGTCGGACCAATGTCGGACCAATGTAGGACAGATGTCGCAGAGCAAAGTAGGATGAAAGTCGTGTCGTATAGTGTGAACCCAGCCTAAGCCCTGGTTCACACTGGTCCGACAAACGCTCCGACATTGGAAGCTCATGTCGCATGACGTGTGAAAATCAATGTTTCCCTATGAGAGCCGTCTTAACTGGTCCGACACAAGTCGGTCCGACTTTGAAAATGCTCCCTGTACTACTTTGGTCCGACTTTGATCCTACTTCAGCCCATTGAATATCATTGAAGTCGGATCAAAGTAGGATCCTTGTCCTAACCATCCGACATTTGACATCCGACATGGTGATTACAGCAGCAGTAAAATACATTTATCTCACCCTGGGATTGTTTTGATTGGTCAAAGGACAAGTCAGACTAGCACAAAGTCGGATCAAAGTAGTATCCTGTTCATGAATGTCGGATGGATGTCGGACCAATGTAGGATCAATGTAGGACTGATGTCGCAGAGCAAAGTAGGATGAAAGTCGGATGAATGTCATGTCGTATCAGTGTGAACCCAGCCTCAGGCTGGGTTCACACTATACGACACGACTTTCATCCTACTTTGCTCTGCGACATCTGTCCTACATTGGTCCGACATCCATCCGACTTTCATGAACAGGATACTACTTTGATCCTACTTAAATGATAGTCAATGGGCTGAAGCAGGATCAAAGTCGGACCAAAGTAGTACAGGGAGCATTTTCAAAGTCGGACCGACTTGTGTCGGACCAGTTAAGACGGCTCCCATAGGGAAACATTGATTTTCACACGTCATGCGACATGAGCTCCTAATGTCGGAGCGTTTGTCGGACCAGTGTGAACCAGGCCTTAGGCTGGGTTCACACTGGTACGTCCGACTTTCATGAACAGGATACTACTTTGATCCGACTTTGTGCTAGTCTGACTTGTCCTTTGACCAATCAAAACAATCCCAGGGTGAGATAAATTCCTTTTACTGCTGCTGTAATCACCATGTCGGATGTCAAATGTCGGATGGTTAGGACAAGGATCTTACTTTGATCCGACTTCAATGATATTCAATGGGCTGAAGTCGGATCAAAGTCGGACCAAAGTAGTACAGGGAGCATTTTCAAAGTCGGACCGACTTGTGTCGGACCAGTTAAGACGGCTCTCATAGGGAAACATTGATTTTCACATGTCATGCGACATGAGCTCCCAATGTCGGAGCGTTTGTCGGACCAGTGTGAACCCAGCCTTATTGAAATAAAGAATATGGTGCAGCTGTGCATAGGAACCTATCAGCTTCCAACTTCAGCTTGTTCAATTAAGCTTTGACAATAAGGCTGGGTTCACACTAGTGCGACACGACATCTGTCCTACTTTGGATCCGACTTTGCCCTGCGACATGAAGCCGACATATGTCCGACTTTCAATGAACGGGGATCTGACTTGGATCCCCGCCAATGGCAGGCACTGTGTTTGTTTGGTATGAATCTTGAGGGGGAACTCCAGGCCAAATTTTAAATAAAAAACCGGCATGGGTTCTCCTCCAGGAGCATACCAGGCCCTTGGGTCTGGTCTGGATTTGAAGGGGAACCCCTACGCCGAAAAAACGGCGTGGGGGTCCCCCCCAAAATCCAAACCAGACCCTTATCCGAGCACGCAACCTGGCAGGCCGCAGGGGAAGAGGGGGGACGAGAGAGCGGCCCCCCTCCCTCCTGAACCGTACCAGGCCGCATGCCCTCAACATTGGGGGTTTGGTGCTCTGGGGCAGGGGTGGCGACCTGCGGCCCCCCACCCCAGAGCACCCTGCCCCCATGTTGATGAGGACAGGGCCTCTTCCCGACAACCCTGGCCATTGGTTGTCGGGGTCTGCGGGCGGGGGGCTTATCGGAATCCTTGATAAGGGGGCCCTCAGATACCGGCCCCCCCACCCTATGTGAAATGAGTATGGGGTACATCGTACCCCTACCCATTCACCTGGTGGAAAAAAAATGTCAAGAAAAAACACAACACAGCTTTTAAATTAATTTATTGCACAGCTCCGGGGTCTTCTTCCGACTTCGGGGGTCTCCGCTCTCTTCGGTTCTTTCTTCTGCCGGGCCTCCGCTATCTTCTTCCAGCTCTTTTGCTAGCGGAGGCCCGGTCTTCTCCGTCGCCGCCTTCTTCTCCCGATCTCCGGTTCTTCTCCCGCTCTCCGGTTCTTTCTTCCGCCGGGCCTCCGCTAACTTCTTTTAGCTCTTTTGCTAGCGGAGGCCCGGTCTTCCCGTCGTCTCGTCCGGCTCTCCGTTGTCCTTCTGCCGGCCCCTCCACTAACTTCTTGGTACAGGGCTCGACAAACCCCGGGCGCCAGGTCGCCATTGCGACTAGAGTTAGCGACCTGGCGCCTGGGGCAGCACAGCTGGGGTATCCTGGGTCTCCGTGCCCCCCCCCCCGCGGGATCGCGTCGGGCCACGCCGGCTGGTAATTGAGGCCGCGGCTTTGCGGCCTTCTGCAGGCCTATGCTTCCTTCTGTGAACTAGCGCCATCTTGTGGTGGCAGTTGGTATGACAACCAGCAATGCTAATGTCTGTTTTCCCTGCCATCTCCTTCCCTCTAATTAGAACCCCCAAACATTATATATATTTTTTATTCTAACACCCTAGAGAATAAAATGGCGGTCGTTGCAATACTTTCTGCGCACCGTATTTGCGCAGCGGTCTTACAAGCGCACTTTTTTGGGAAAAAATACACTTTTTTTTTTTTTTTTTTTTTTATAAAAAAATAAGACAACAGTAAATTTAGCCCAATTTTTTTTTTTTATATCGTGAAAGATAATGTTACGCTGAGTAAATTGATACCCAACATGTCACGCTTCAAAATTGTGTCCGCTCGTGGAATGGCGACTAACTTTTACCCTTTAAAATCTCCATAGGCGACGTTTAAAAAATTCTACAGGTTGCATGTTTTGAGTTACAGAGGAGGTCTAGGGCTGGAATTATTGCTCTCGCTCTACCGATCGCGGCAATACCTCGTGTGGTTTAAACATCGCTTTCATATGCGGACGCTACTCACGTATGCGCCCGCTTCTGCGCGCGAGCTCGGCGGGACAGGGCGCGTTCCTGGCTCCTAACTTTTTTAGCTGGCTCCTAGATTCCAAGCAAATTTGTCAAGCCCTGTCTTGGTAGCTCTTTTGCTAGTGGAGGGGCCGGTCTTCCCGTCACCGTCTTCTTGTCTCTTCTCCTCCTTGATGTTGACGCGTCGCTTCTTTCCGCTGTAATACTGGCTGTTCGCTCCGCTCCACATTAATATAGGCTTCTCATGATGTCACAGTCACATGCTCCTGGGCCACCGGAGCATGTGACTGTGACGTCATGAGAAGCCTATATTAATGCGGAGCGGAGCGAACAGCCAGTATTACAGCGGGAGGAAGCGACACGTCAACATCGAGGAGAAGACGGCGACGGGAAGACCGGCCCCTCCACTAGCAAAAGAGCTACCAAGAAGGGCCGGCCGAAGGACAACGGAGAGGCGGACGAGACGACGGGAAGACCGGGCCTCCGCTAGCAAAAGAGCTAAAAGAAGATAGCGGAGGCCCAGGCGGAAGAAAGAACCGGAGAGCGGGAGAAGAACCGGAGAGCGGGAGAAGAAGGCGACGGAGAAGACCGGGCCCCGCTAGCAAAAGAGCTAAAAGAAGTTAGCGGAGGCCCGGCAGAAGAAAGAACCGGAGAGCGCGGAGACCCCCGAAGTCGGAAGAAGACCCCGGAGCTGTGCAATAAATTTATTTAAAAAGCTGTGTTGTGTTTTTTATTGACATTTTTTTTCCCACCAGGTGAATGGGTAGGGGTAGGATGTACCCCATACTCATTCACATAGGGTGGGGGGCCGGGATCTGGGGGCCCCCTTATCAAGGGGGGGCTCCCGGATTCCGATAAGCCCCCCGCCCGCAGACCCCGACAACCAATGGCCAGGGTTGTCGGGAAGAGGCCCTGTCCTCATCAACATGGGGGCAGGGTGCTCTGGGGTGGGGGGGCCGCAGGTTGCCCCCCTGCCCCAGAGCACCAAACCCCCCATGTTGAGGGCATGCGGCCTGGTATGGTTCAGGAGGGAGGGGGGGCCGCTCTCTCGTCTCCCCCTCTTCCCCTGCGGCCTGCCAGGTTGCGTGCTCGGATAAGGGTCTGGTTCGGATTTTGGGGGGGACCCCCACGCCGCTTTTTCGGCGTAGGGGGTCCCCTTCAAATCCAGACCAGACCCAAGGGCCTGGTATGCTCTTGGAGGGGAACCCATGCCGTTTTGTTTTTTTTCAAATTTGGCCTGGAGTTCCCCCTCAAGAGCAGCAGAGCACAAGTCGCATGCCAAAGTCGGATCATGCAAGACTGCGGTCCAACTTTGATCCGACTTCAATGATAGTCAATGGGCTGAAGTCGGATCAAAGTCGGACCAAAGTAGTACAGGGAGCATTCTCAAAGTCAGACCGACATGTGTCGGACCAGTTAAGACGGCTCCCATAGGGAAACATTGATTTTCACACGTCATGCGACATGAGCTCCTAATGTCGGAGCGTTTGTCGGACCAGTGTGAACCAGGCCTCAAATCTAGAAGCTTGATTGGTCACTATACACAGCTGCACCAGATTCTGTGGCTGGTTTAACAGTGTCAAAAGTGCTACACAAATGCTAACAATTGGCATTTGTTTCTGTATTCCTCTGTTGGAGGGCATTACTTGTCACATCATAACATGTATCATATTATTATGAACACCTTTGTTCCCTAAACCCAGTTCCTCTATTCCATGCTATTGTTAATAAACTTCTCGTTATTTCTGGCCACATAATGGTAACTGATTACTTTTACGGAGAACACTGTAACTTTATCTGTTCATGGAAACAATGTCTGAACATGCTTCCAGATCTTCATGGTGATACGATTCATTTGCCATTCAAATAGGCCAGTTTTAATATTGGGAATTCAGTATCATTTGATTAAAGGCACTTTGTTTAGACACAAAGGTACTGTTTATAGTGAAAAATACAGGGGTTCATTTTATATATTAAAATCCTAGATATGCTTGGTACTACTTTGTTACTTTTCTTGTCATTGGAAAGTAAGAGGCTGATTGAAATGGCACAATTGGAGATTTGTACTAATTGTAGGTGTGAATACCTGAGCAATTACAAGTGCATCCAAGCACTGAAAGTGCTCATCAGATCACATGCAGGAAAATCTTGATTTCTCAGTCATTTTGTAGAAATCCTGGTTAATCCTACCGTTCACTGTCCCTCTCTCCTTGTCTGAGTCCCCGCTGCAGCCTGAGATTGTGTAGACCAGCTGTTGACATCTACCGAGCAGGCTCCAGTTTCAGTTCCCAGATGAGAATGCATTGGTGGGCACTGGCGAGGGTGCATTGGTGGGCACTGGCAAGGGTGCATTGGTGGGCACTGATAAAGTTGTTAAAATGTTTTATGTATTAAGTTACAAAAATAAATATTAAGTGTAAATTCATGAGATGATTTATGAGGACATATTTAGGGGAGGAATTAGGGGCGGTGCAGGGTAGGGATTGGGTGGGGAAACTGGTGGCGAGTAACCCTTAAGGCCTGGCTAGTAGCTCAGGACTTGAAATTTTGAGCCCTGGTCCCACGTTTTTGGCTGGTTTTCTGAAAGCGCACCAAAGATGCAGCGTCCAGAACTTTCGGTGCGCTTTCAGAAAACGCGAGAAATAGGCTATGGGAAATTACAGGTACACCCACGCCACAGCCAAACTGCAACGCAGCAGTGTGCAATAGCCCTTAGGCACCAATAACATCTTCAAATGTTCGCTAGAAGTAAACTTTCACTTTTTGACTTCAGGTCCACTTCTATGAAAATGTAAATTGACAGTAACTTGATTTAGTGTTCTCTAGATAAGATGGTTACGTAGTTCAGTAGCAGAAAAATGTAATCGCCTGTGTAGGACTAGGTTTTAAGGCAGGGGTTCTCAAACTATGGCCTGCCAGGGTGATTTACCCAGCTCTCGGACTGCCCCTTCCATAAAATCGCTGCACTCCCCCTCCCCTCTGCTACCTTATTCACGGAAGATGGGAAACATGATGGGTCCAGACAAAGGGCGTGACTTCATGTTAAGAAGCGGGTGATTGATTGCTGGGACCGCCCCGCTGTCTAGTAACCAATCACCTGCCTTTAACATGAAAAGTCCCGCCCTTGTCTTGGGTGAATAAGGTAGCAGAGGGGAGGGGGGTGCAAGTGCGACTGCTGCGATCTTATGGAAGTGTGTAATATCGATGTGGGGGGGGGGCGCTCTGTGATGGAGAGGAGTCTGCGATGGGGATCTGCGATGGAGAGGAGTCTGTGATTGTGGGGGGAGGGGGGCTCTGTGATGGGGTGGGGCTCTGTGATGGAGAGGATCGGGGGGGTGGGCGATCTGTGATGGGGGGGGGGGGCGGCTCTGTGATGGAGAGGAGTCTGCGATGGGGGGACTCTGTGATGGGTGGATCTGTGATGGAGAGGCGTCTGTGATTTGGGGGGGGGGGCTCTGTGATGGATAGGAGTCTGGCCCCTAACAGTCTGATGGACAGTGAACTGGCCCCCTGTTTTAAAAAGTTTGAGGACCCCTGTTTTAAGGAGTGATTTATTATAGTGTAAAGTGAAGTGGAAACGTTTTTTTCATATTTTTCCTGCACATGGATGGAAAAATGTAACTAAAGTGAATACAGAAGACCTTCATTTTGGTCTACAATGTAGTAAATTGGGCCCCTATTGCCATTAGGCCCCTTTCACACGGACGGATAGAATTGTGCTTTTAGCTGCGGATTTTCTAGTTTTCTACCGCAGCTAAAAGCACACAATGCTTTCCTATGGCCCCATTCACACACAGCATTTAGCTGCGATTTTCGTTGCATGCGGTTCGGTGCGAATAGTAAAAATAGAATTGAATGCGTCCAGGTGCGATCTAGCGCAGCTATCTGCACATAACTGCAGGTAATCGCAGTGCAATGTGTCAGCTGCGGATAGCAGCGTGAACAAAAGAAAAAAACAGGAAGCACATCAAAATTAAAAATGGTTGCTATGGGGATGACAATAATGGCCAACCGCAGCTAAACGCAGCCGCATGTAAACGCAGCTAATCGCAGTGTACAAATGCAGCTGATCGCTGTGCCTGGGGTCTTGAATTTCAAAAGAAAGAAACATGCTTTTAACTGCGGCAGAACAGCCGCCCGTGTGAAAGGGGCCTTAAACATTTTTTTAAGGGTTGGTGGCAAGAAATGGGGCTTTTACTTTGCCCATAGATGTACTTTAATTTTGCAAACAGGGGTTTATATTTCTCATTTTTCTTTCACCAATGGCATGTATCACAGTGGGGATTTTGGTTACTTTTTTCAGGTTTCTGCTGTGTTTTCATATTCCTCACATTTAAATAAATCTTTTGATTTCCTCCTGGGTTCTGTGTATCTGTCAGATATAAACATTTCATATCTCATAACTTGCTGTTCTCAAGACTGGAATTCTCTGTTTAGAAAAGTGAAAATAATCATGTTTTTCCCCGAGAGATCATCCGTACAAGATGTAACATGCACGTAATAAAGCGACTTTCTCTAAACCAAACTAAAAGTACCAACAAACTATAGGGTCCCTCATCTTGAATGGCACCCAACGCACCTCCATTGCAGTGCACCACAATACATGGTGATGAACTATTGTGGGGTTTATGTTGCCTAAAAATGTAGCAGGTACTATTTTTAGATCTCAAAAGAATGGGCTGCTCTTATACACTGTATGTTAGAGGATCTTCGCTTGTCGCCCCCCCCCCTTTTTTTTCCCCCTGCCAGCTTACAGGGTGGCCTGTTGCTTCCATTTCCAATACTCACCCACCCAAAGGACCCAGTGTTGTCCTGCTGAGATTCTCTGCTACCTCTCGGTCCCTCTGCGACATATTGCTTACAACATCAAGCGCTCACCGGCTCTTCCTTGTTCAGCCGACACGCCTCCTGATGATGCGGTGCTAGGCACGCCCCCTCCTTCTTTTGTGAATGAAACACTGTCTCCTTTTGGGATATGTGACGTGCATATCCCAGGAGGCAAAGGGAGGACAATGCAAGTCATTTGCCTAGGCGAATATTGTGCAAAAGGGGGGGGGGGGCAGGGATGCACTTTAAAAATAAAATTGAAAAAAGCAAACGAGTAACAACAAAAAAAAGCCAGCTCTAATCTGGTAGCGAAGGGGTAGATAGGAGGAAAGTGTTTTCTGAGGGTGAAGATCCGCTTTAATGTGCGGTAAAGCGTTCAGTGCATTACATCAGATCACCCTGGTGAGAATAAGACCTAAAGAAAGCAATAATACTTGCCTCTCCTGCCACCAAATTAAAGGAAATCCTGGCTGAAGTTTCTTCAGAAATTGACAGTTCAGGGAGTTTTGATCTTTGTGTCTCCCTCTACAGTTAGCAGTTCCTTTTCTGTGGATCAGTGTCACTAATGTGTCTTTTAGACCAAAGGATCAACACTCCTGGAAGTCTTTGTTTCTAAAGACTTTGGTGGACGATTTCTCTTCATTGGAGCGTTGAGGGTGGTCAGGGAGGTAAGTGTTTTTACAGGGACATTGCTTATTGGCACTTTTATTTGGCGACGGAGTTGCTTTAAATACTAAGTTCATCTTTTTATTCACCTTTTTTTTTTTTTTTTTATCCCAATTTTTTTGCAAAAATAAAACCGCTTTCCATTAATTCTACAGCAGCTTACCTAACTCTCTTCATGGCTGTCTAAACACACTGCTCGATTCATGACACAGGAAGGCATTGACCAGCTGATCTCATTAGCACACACCCTGCATCATCTACCCGCAGCTGGTCAACTCCTTCCTGTGTCATGACCTAAACTCTGACCAGGAAGTAAGGCAGAAGTTATCGAGCATAAGGAAAGAGGTGGGGTGGAGGCGCCAACTAAAATAATCCTACTGTGATAAATAATGTAAGTATAGTGTATATATATACTTACAGGTTCACTTGCAAATGATGTCCATCGAGGATGGGGGTGTTCTGAGGTCTGTTGGTGTCGCTCTGGCAAAGTTCCCCTCGGCCGTGAGGTGTAGGAGATGTAGATTTTAGTTTTACATTGGCTTTTCTGCGGTGTCACATGACAGGAAGCTCCACGCTATCCAGTCTGGAACGCGGAAGTGATGTCATACAGCAGGGCAGTCCTCCAAACATAGAGTGGGACGTTTCACAGGCCCACAGAAGTTATCGAGCAGTTTGTTTAAACGGCTATGAAGAGAGTGAGGTAAATCGGTGTAGAATTAATGTAAAGCTGTTTTATTTTTGATAAATTGGCACATTAATGCTATATTGGTATATAGGGGAGCTGGAATTTAGAGAGAGAAAATCTGAGCCTTTAAACAAACTGGTCATGACCATGACTACAGTAGACATCAGGGTAGGACAGCAGGGGCTTTTGCTTCCAGCATGCTCAGGGTGCCCAAAGCCATACTGCATAAAAGCCAATTTTTTTAATTGTAGAACTTGGGCACACCCCCTCCCCAGAATCCAGTGCTGTCATGGGGGAATTTGAATTGCTTTAACATAGATGGATGATGTTTGCAGAGTAGTAATTTGGGGAAGCTGACAGTCTCCAATTTTATCTGTTATGTCCTTGTACCTGCATTGCCAAACACAACAAAATGTAAGAAAACCCATTCATTAATAAACCTCCCTAAGATATAACCACTCTGGGTTCAGAACAGACACATCCAATCCATGTTCTCTACATTCTTACACCAAATCAGGACCATCTTCTCAAAATTCATATGGTCTCATAAACTGGCTAGACTCCGACATAACATACTTAAGCTGCCCAAGTTTGAGTTTGGTCTGGTGCTGCCAGATATTTCTCTCTGCCATGCAGCCATCCTCGTAAACAGAATTATAGATTTCTGCAGACACAAACACTAAAAACAATGGGTAGTGTTGGAGAACTCCTCTATGGTGATCCCATAGGGTGCTGACAGTATTGCACCAATTTTACCTAACAGTCCCATTCGCATACTGACATTGTGAAAAGGGACAAGTAAAATATTTCATGTATTTTGTAAATGCCTCCAACTCCATGGGTTTTGGACAGCAGTTAGACCTGGGGCCCAGAGATTAACAGACTTTCGGATACATTATGATCAGGTCTTCTTTCTCCACCATTACAACACAATCTCTTACCAAATGTACAAAATCTTTACTTGGCCAACGCAGCTAAAGACTGCATCCCCCACAGTGTGGTGTCAGCTGGAGCCTCCAACAATAGCACAGTGGTTTGCTAAAATGTAATGCTATAAAAAAATGGAAGACCTTATCTTGGCGCTGAGAGGAGCAGATGCTTTGAGACAGAGATGATCCTATTAGCTGGACTTTATGTCCTCTCTGCAATAGATCACATATCTCTTTGCAAGTACAGCTAGACAACCACTGGTCAAAGCCTGGACGGAGCGATCACATGGTAAAGGGCTGCTGTTATTGGCCCTTTACCGTGATCCATGATGTGGGGGACCCGGCAGTCACAGACATTCCCGGGTGCACACCCCAGGAGGTGCGCGGGAGTGCGATTCTGGGAGGACGTCATAATACGCCCTCGCAGAATTATCCAACCACGCTGTAGCCGTCATTCGGCTTTGGCCGGTCAGTAAGTGGTTAAATCCAATCTACCCTGTTCTCCAGGGCCTCTAAAAATGTGATAGTTATCATATTAGATGCGTAATTTATGCCCCTGGAAGGCATGAAGGTGCTCCCTGGATTTTGGACCCCTCTATGGAACTAGGCTGTGAAAAAGTATCACGCGTAGTATCGCCATACTCAGGAGGCGTAGCAGAATGTGTTTTTGGGTGTAATTGTAAGTATGCCTATGCTGTGTGTGTGTGTGTGTGTGTGTGTGTGTGTGTGTGTGTGTGTGTGTGAGAAAGAACTTGTTAAAATGACAACTTTGTGGAAATAGATTTACTTAAAGTGATTGTAAAGTCTTGTTTTATAAAAATAACAAACATGTTATACTTTCCTCCTCTGTGCGGTGGTTTTGCATCCTGGATCCTCCTTCTCAGGTCCCTCTTCAGCTCTCCTGGCCCCTCCCCCCCGATAAGTGCCCCTACAGCAAGTGGCTTGCTATGGGGGCACCTGAGCCGAGCTGCAGCTCTGTGTGTCCATTCAGACACCGGAGCCCTGGCTAGGCCCCGCCCCCTCTCATTGATCCACTGACTTTGACAGCAGCGGGTGCCAACGGCGCTCTGCTGCTGTCTCAGCCAATGAGGGGGAGAGCCCCGGGCAGCCAAGTCTCTCGTGCAACATCACTGGATAGAGATGTGCTCAGGTAAGTATTAGGGGGGCTGCTGTATAATGAAGGCTTTTTATCATAATGCATAGATGCAGTAAGATAAAACCCTTCTGCCTTTACAATCACTTTACTTACTTAATTTTTTAAGATTATGACAAAAACTTACAACTTCAGACAACTCACCATGCCTCTTATTAAATACCTTGGAATGTCTACTTCTAAAAAGGGGTCCTGTGGGGGTATTTGTACTGCCCTGACATTTTAGGGCCTCAAGAAATGAGATAGGCAGTCAGTACATCAGGACTGATTCACCCATACTAAATAATATACACTGATTTTGGGTAAAGGTTTATCAAATTTGTACAAATTGTAACAAGAGGGTACACCAATTCTCATCAAGTACAATAGTGGTAAATATATGGTTCCACATAAGCCTTTCACCAAAAGAGCATAAATATGCCCAGTGTGGGCTACAGTGCAACATTCCAAGAACAGGAATCCATCTGCTTTGAGGGAGATGCAGTGGTGTATGTAATTCCATTACAGTACTGCAGACTATGGGGTAGATTTACTAAAAATGGAGAGTGCAAAATCTGGTTCAGCTGTGCATAGATATTAATCGGCTTCCAGGTTTTAGCCCACGTTCACACTAGGCTGCGGGAGTGAAGCCATGCGAGTTCAGATGAACTCGCACGATTTCACTCCCGCTGGCAGTCCTGATTTCAGCCGCGATTACAGAGACATCTGACACAGATGTCAATGTAAATCGCGGCCGAACTCGCAAACAGTAGTACAGAAACTACTTTTTGAAATCGGTGCAGCGCCGCAGATGCAGACATGTCAAATCGCACCAGTGTGAACCAGGGCTAATTGTCAAAGCTAAATTGAACAAGCTGAAGTTAGAAGCTGATTTTCTACAATGCTGCACCAGATTCTGAGTGCTCCCGTTTTAGTAAATCCTCCCCCATGTATAGTACTACAACAATGAGACTTCTGCCCCGTACACACGATCCGAAAATCGGGCGACAGATCGTCTGACTTTTTTCGCTTACTAGTCGCAAGTAGACATTTGAATAGGTTCATAAAGTCATGAAAATTTCTCGTACGACAGAAAAAAAAAAATCAAGTGATGTCGTGTTGTGGTGTATTTGTATTGTATTTTCGGACAACAACTGTACTGACTAAATGAAATCGTACCAGGAAAATTTTTGCGCTTGTCCAATCAGATAATATCTTATGAACTGTCGTGATCGGCTATCAAAAGCTCCGTGCTAACTATCAGATTTGCTAACTATCAGATTTGCATCAAAAGCAGTATTTTTCGTACGATTTTCGGGGCGCGTGTTTCGGCCATTATTCTTCTTCTATAGACCTGATATCTCTACTAACCCCTTTAGTGAATTATGTCATGTTGAACTGGGCGTGTAATTCCCGTGTTCCAGCAGATTGAGCAAATCACAGTAACTTAAATTAACATAAATATGCATAAAATGAGAGCCCCATGTAATTGATTTTTGTGCTGAATTTACATTTTTTACAAGCTGTGACATAGTAAAGAATGCTGATTCAAGTCTTGCTACAAAGAGAATTTTACTGTAATCTATTACTCTTCTTAAATGGCAGAATTTTTTATTTATTTTTTGTCAGCTATTGCTAAATTCTAAATATAAAATGAGGAATTTGTTTACAGTAATAGAAGACATCCGATGACCAGAGAACTGGTTTGGTCTCTACTTGCCATTTACAAATATACACATAACAAGGGTGTAACTATAACATGTGATTGCAGAGCAGACAGTGCAGGGGGTCCATCACACAGAGATAAATCAGAGATGGCTCTTTCCCCCTGGCGGTCTTGTCGGCTACACACCATGTGACTTCTGTTACAATGATGGCTTAGGGGGCCCTGTAGACAGATAACAAGACAAGACTCCAAGCGTTTCTCCGGCAGATGATAAAGTGATCGTCTCGGATTTCTAGATTATTATTATTATTAAAAGCCCTTCAGCACCGGAAGATTTGGCTGCTCAATGACCAGGCCATTTTTTGCGATGCAGCACTGCGTCGCTTTAACTGACAATTGCGCGGTTGTGCAACGCTGTACCCAAACAAAATTGACGTCCTTTTTTTCCCACAAATAGAGATTTCTTTTGGTGGTATTTCTGCGTTTTTTTTTTATTTTTTATTTTTTGCACTATAAACAAAAAGAGCGTCAATTTTGAAAAAAACATAATTTTTTACTTTTTGCTATAATAAGCATGACTAATATGTCCCCAATTTTTTATTAAAAATAACGATTTTTTCCTTAGTTTAGGCCGATATGTAGAAGAATATATATTTTTGGTAAAAAAAAAATCGCAATGAGCGTATATTGGTTTGTGCAAAAGTTATAGCATCTACAAAATAGGGGAAAGATTTATGGCATTTTTCTTACTATTTTTTTTACTAGTGATGGCAGCGATCTGCGATTTTTATCGGGACTGCGAAAATATGGCAGACAGATCGGACACTTTTGACACATTTTTGGAACATTTGTCTTTTTTATACAGCGATCAGTGCTATAAATATGCACTGATTACTGTGTAAATGTCACTGGCAGGGAAGGGGTTAACAGTAGGGGGCGATCAAGGGGTTAAATGTGTTCCCTAGGGAGTGATTCTAACTGTGGGGGGGGGGGGTGAGACTGACTGGGTGAGGAGACCGATTGTTGTTCATACTTAGTATGAACAACAGATCGCTCTCCTCACCCCTGACAGCACAGAGATCTGTCTGTTTACATTGACAGATCTCCGTTCTGTATCTGTGTGGAGCGAACGGGGTTGCCCGGTGGTCACACATGCATCGGCTCCGGCGTCGCGCCCCCTAGTGGTCAAAAGGCAGACCGACATACAGCTATAACTGCAGCGGCTGGTCGAAAATAAATATAAATAGTGTGTGTGTGTGTGTGTGTGTGTAAAGCCTCGTACACGCGGTCGGACTTCAAACAAACTTTTCTGTGGATTTTTGTCCGAAGGGAGTTGGCCGGGCACACCCATAGCATACACACGGCAGGACTTTTCTGCAAACTTACCCAAAACTTTCCCAACATCACGTGGTTTTTCTGCTCTTTACCGCCACCCTTTGGTCAACTTCTGCTATTGTTGGTTGATTTTAACATTGGTTCTGGGCATGCGTATTTGTACTTCGGACAAAAGTCCGATGGATTTCTGTACACACGGTCGGACTTTGCACCGTCGGACTTTTGTTGCCGAAAAGTTTGTCTGTTTGCAGAATGAACTTTTGTCCGATGAAAACCAAAAAAGTTTGTCCGATGGAGCGTACACACGGTCGGAATTTTTCTAAAACTTGCTAATTTTGAAGTTTGTTGGCAAAAAGTCCCACCGTGTGTACGGGCCTTTAGTTCTTTGGACAGCAGGAAATGTGAATGGTTTGCTCTTCTCTCATAAAGTGCTTTATTTTAGGCTTTCTCGCCATTTCTATCAGTAGCACGACACTATTTCAGTAGCTATAGCGTTTTAGGGAGTTCTACACTGGGGCAATACGTTTGATTTGTCTATGTAGTTGCATATAATAAAGGGGATGCCCCAAGGTGATAGTGTAGCAGCCAGCACAACAATAAACAAATTGTGTATATAGTGAAAACTACCTCCTAAACAAACAAGGTGCTAATATACAGTGCACCTGGTCAATGCCAACCAGGTCAATATAACTCTAAAGCCTCGTACACACGATCGGATATCCTATGTATTCTAATCCGATGGTTTTGTCCATCGGGAATCCGATGAAGCGGACTTCCATCAGTCTTGCCTACACACTATCAGTCAAAAAACCGACCGTTCCAAACGCGGTGACATAAAACACTCCGATGAGCCGAGAAAAATGAACTTCAATGCTTCTGAGCATGCGTCGACTTGATTCTGAGCATGCGTGGGTTTTTTATCTGATGTACTTGCCCATAGACGATCGGAATTTTCTATCAGTTTTTGATCCATCGGAAAAATTTAAAACATGTTCTATTTTTTAAAACCGATGGGGAAAAAGACCGATGGGTCCCATACACGATCGGTTTGTCCGATGAAAAAAGTCCAGGGCTTAAGGCTGCTGTCACACTGGGACAGGGGCGGCGTCGGTGGTAAAGCGCCGCTATTTTTAGCGGCACTATACCATAGTTTTTGCAGTGGTATTCGGCTGCTAGCGGGACGCTTTTAACCCCCCCGCTAGTGGCCGAAAAAGGGTTCAAACCACCTGTAAA
Organism: Rana muscosa; assembly: GCA_029206835.1. Taxonomy (NCBI): domain Eukaryota; kingdom Metazoa; phylum Chordata; class Amphibia; order Anura; family Ranidae; genus Rana; species Rana muscosa. The sequence goes on along the minus strand of CM055126.1, from coordinate 107,652,057 downwards.
TCGCCTCCGCAGGCCAGGGGTTGGGCCGCGCTGCCTATTCATTTCAATGGGCAGGAGTGGTGTATACACTGCTCCTTCACCGCTCTAAACATGCTGCTTGCAGGAGTTTTTTCAATGTCCTGCCAGCGCCTCATGAGGGCTTTCACACTGACTGCAGGGGAGCCGTTTTTCAGGCGCTTTACAGGCACTATTTTTAGCCCAAAAGCGCCTAAAAAACGCCCCAGTGTGAAAGGGGTCTTATTGACATAAGTGTGATATTGCTGACTAAATACAGACAATGATTAGTAATTACGAACGGCTTGATCTACAGAAAAATGATGCAATAAATCCAACAGTTGAAAGTGTCTAGTGCAAACATAATGTCTGAGACTGAACATAATCCACCAGAAACTTGCAAACATATGAATTTATAAACACTTGATTGGTGAATAAAGTTAAATTAAAAAGTCCAAACATCAATAGTGCAGCAACAAAAAAGCGAGAAAATGGTGGGTCAAATAAACCTGAAGTGAAAAATAAATTGTATGAAGATGAATAGTCCATATAGTGATCCAAGAAAGAAAAGTGAAATCCCAATGCCGGCAAGGATGGTCACATGAAGTGAGAAGATATCCACCTCTGATTTTATATGAAGGCTTATCGGAAACGTGTGGACTCAACTAGGCATGTGCCAATCTATCTGGAGGTGAACCAACACTGATGGGGAGAGCTTCCAAGCCAAGTTCATATGTTTGCAAGTTTCTGGTGGATTATGTTCAGTCTCGGAGACATTATCTTTGCACTAGACACTTTCAACTGTTTGGTTTATTGCATCATTTTTCTGTATATCAAGCAGTTTGTAATTACTAATCATTGTCTGTATTGAGTCAGCAATATCACACTTATGTCAATAAGGTGCACTGTATATTAGCACCTTGTTTGTAGAGGTAGTTTTCATCTATTAGTGCGCCACTTATTATGTAGTTGCATACCTGGGGCACTACGAAGAGTAATGATGCGTCGTGTAACATGTTGGGTGTGGTCTAATTGTGCCAACAGTGGGAGTGGCTTAATGGGATATAGTTAAATAAAACCAGAGCCTACTCAATGTATACACGGCACACATGTACCACAGTTCTTGTACCCACAAAATAAGCTTTACTGTGCGTGACCGAGACCCTCAAAGACGCATATAAATCTCAGCGCAATCAAAAAAAATGACTCTTCCATTCCATATGTATTGCAGACAAATAGAGAGCTGACACTTTTTTATATGCCGAACTTAAAGAAGGGCTTCTTAAAATAGTTAGACGCTACTTGGCATACAGCAACTGTTGAGACTGTCAACAATTTGGTCAGGAAATTGCAATTACAAAATGGCAAATTTTAAAGTGATACTAAAAGCTTCACTTTTTTTTTTTTTTTTTTTTTTTTTAAATAACAAACATGTCATACTTACCTCCACTGTGCAGCTCATTTTGCACAGAGTGGCCCCGATCCACGTCTTCTGGGGTCCCTCGGCGGCTGTTTCGGCTCCTCCCTGCTTCTGATAACCCCCTCTGGGAAGCGAGGGTTACCTTGCTTGCGGCCTCCCAAGTCCTATATTCGGCGTCCGTAGCTGCCAACTACAGGACTTGGCCCGGCCCTCGCGTCATTGGAGTTGATTGACCGTAGCATGAGCCAATGGCTGCGCTGCTATCTATCCAATGAAGAGCCGAGAAGCCAGCGTGGTCACGACGGCTCAGGTAAGTAAACGGGGGGGCTTGGGGGGAGGGCCCGTAAGCATCGGATGCATTAAGGTGAAAAAATGGGAAGCTTTACTACCCCTTTTAATGCAGTACTGTTCAGTAGTAATGTAACATTTAGAGTGAAGATGTCAGGAACACAAAACCTGTGCAGGAGTCAAGAAAAAGCAATGCACGGAGTGCAAGGGTCAGGGGTATGTAATGTACAGAATACTTTTATATAGTGTAGGAATCCGGGGTATGTAATATGCAGAGGTGAAATGTACATGATGTAATATGTGCAGAGGTCAGGAGTAAGTATTGCACAGAGCACAAGGTTCAGAAGTATGTAACACAGAGCCCAAAGGGTTACAAGTACATAAGAGTGCAAGGTTCAGGAGTACATAACACACAGAGCGCAGGGGTCAGGAGTACAGACTGCAGGGTCAAGAGTGCTTAATGCAAATAAGCGCAGGGGTCATAAGTACATAAAGCACAGTCCAGGAGACACTGCAGTGGTTGGGGGGAATGTAGTCTGCAAAAATCTTCCTGCTTATTGCTGTTAATACAAAATTGGCTTTCATTGTTGCCAAACTATAGTAACAGAATAGTAGCAGACTTAGAAATACACAAATTTATGGTCAGATATTGGTTTCAGGCTTTTATAAATCTGGTCCTATATCCCCAAATGGCAGCTTTGCAAAACTTTACACATGTACTGATACAATAGTTGCTGCTGCCTGACCACATTTATGGTCTCTGAGTGCAGAGTATGTTTCTCAATAAGGCCCCTTTCACACTGGGGCGTTTTTCATGCGGTTTAGCGCTAATAATAGCGCTATTATACCGCATGAAAAAATCCTGCCCTGTAGCCTTCAATGTGAAAGCCCGAAGGCTTTCACACTGAAGCGGTGCGCTAGCAGGACCGCTCCAAAAGTCCTGCTAGCCGCTTCTTTACAGCGGTAAAGGAGTGGTGTGTTCACCGCTCCTTTACCGCGGGTGCCCATTGAAATGGGACAGCGCGGTAATACCGCACGCAAACCGCGGCAATAGCTGCGGTTTGCGGGCGGTATTGACCCTTTTTCGGCCGCTAGCGGGGGTTAAATTCACCCCCCTAGCGACCGCATACCGCGGTAAGAACGACGGTATAGCAGCGCTGCAAATCGCGCTGCTATACCGCCACTGCTCCTGCCCGCCCCAGTGTGAAAGGGGCCTAAATGTCATTGTAACATACATGTTTGTGAATCAGGTGTTAGGCCCGGTTCACACTTGTGCGATTTCATACCGAATGTGATGCGTCAAAAACACTTTGCATTCGCATGTCATACCTAAAGTCATTGTTTTCAATGACGGGCGTTCACATACATGCGTTGCGATTCCTCAACGAATGCGATGCGATAAAAAAAAAAAAGGGTCTTGTCCGGTTTTGTTGCGTTGCGAATTTAGTCTCCATAGACATGAGTGTAAATCGTTGTGGAATCTCAATGATGGTTCACATATGTGCAAATTTCACTACGCGATTCTCCACGAAAACCATGAAGTAAAAAAAAAAACTGATTCCATAATTCCATTGGCTAGAACTTTAATCACAGCTATGTCCCACTCCTAAAATTCGTGGTAAAATTCGCACCTCAGAATAGACAAAACTGACCAAATTCACAGCGCATCAGTGTGAACCGGGCCTTAAAGCGGAGTTTCCCCTGGAAAAAAAAATATTAAAAGCCAGCAGCTACAAATACTGCAGCTGCTGACTTTTAATATTGGGACACTTACCTGTCCTGGAGTCCAGCAATGTCGGCAGCAAAAGACGAGCGATTGCTCATCACTCTGCTGCCCCCACCGCCATCCTCGGTGAGGGAACCAGGCAGTGAAGCCTTGCGGCTTCACTGCCCGGTTCCCTACGGCGGATGCGCGAGTTGAGCTGCGCCGTTCTCACGGGTCCCTGTTGTGTTCTGGAAGCCGAGTGTCTCCCAGAACACAACGGGTATTCTGCGGGAAGTGACGCACTACCCGCAGAGAGGACTCCCGGAAGTGGGTGCAAATACCGGTCTTAGACAGGTATCTGCACCCCCCTCCCCCTAAAAGGTGTCAAATGTGACATCGGAGGGGGGGAGGGTTCCGATGAGCGGAAGTTCCACTTTAGGGTGGAGCTCCGCTTTAATGAGTGAATTGATATGCAAGTAAAAGTATACTTTTTCTGTAGTTGTCATTTAGTGGCTTTAGGAGACAGACATACATTTTTTGTTGCTCAGACATTTATGGGACACTCAAGGATTGTCACAGACATCTGTAGCTTTGTGGTGTTATAAAGGTCTGATGTTTCAAAACTGCATTGCTCACATAGAGGTTTATTTACTAAAGGCAAATATACTGTGCACTAGAAGTGCACTGCGTGTGCGGTTGCTCTAGATCTGAGGGGAAGCTCTGCTGATTTCTATCATCCACTCATGTGCATGCAAAAATGCAGTTTATTTTCCTTGCATGTTCCACTTAGATCTAGAGCAACTGCACTTGCAGTGCACAGACCATTTACCTTTTAGTAAGTCAACCCCACAGTATAATTGTATGTGCTTTGATATTTGTTCAGGAGAGTAGGAAATATGTTACATCAGGTCTGTGCACTTTGTAAAATGAAACCAGCCTGTTTTTGTAAAAGTGCATCCACCTCTGAATTGTAATGTGTTTTTTTGTTTTTTTTCAACCACCTCCCAAAAACGTGATTTGAATTTTGGACTTCTTTCTGGGGCACCGGTATTGGTATTCCTTTGCTCTAGTTTTGCCTACACCCACGCCCACATAGTCATAATAAAGGTGTCACCCTCACACCTGGATTCACACATTATTGCTTTATGCAGGTATAAACATTTCACTGTGACACTTTTTTGGTTTGGGTTTTTCACAGGTAAAGTGTGACACCTTTTAAAGTGGTTGTAAACCCTGGAAACTTTATTTATTTTTTTTTTTTTTTAAATCCCACCTGCAAGACAAAGCCATAATGAGCTAGTATGACTAGCATACTAGCTCATTATGCATCACTTAGGCCCCTTTCACACTGGGGCGTTTTTCATGCGGTTTAGCGCTAATAATAGCGCTGTTATACCGCATGAAAAAATCCTGCCCTGTGTCTTCAATGTGAAAGCCCGAAGGCTTTCACACTGAAGCGGTGCGCTAGCAGGACCGCTCCAAAAGTCCTGCTAGCCGCTTCTTTACAGCGGTAAAGGAGCGGTGTGTTCACCGCTCCTTTACCGCGGTCTCCCATTGAAATCAATGGGACAGCGCGGTAATACCGCCCGCAAACCGCGGCAATAGCCGCGGTTTGCGGGCGGTATTAACCCTTTTTCGGCCGCTAGCGGGGGTTAAATTAACCCCCCTAGCGACCGCATACCGGGGTAAAAACGACAGTATAGCAGCGCTGAAAATCGCGCTGCTATACCGCCACCGCACCTGCCCGCCCCAGTGTGAAAGGGGTCTTACCTTAGATCGGGGCCCCCGAAGCCATCCTCATCTTCCTCTCCAGCCGCAGCCATCGCTGCAGCGATAGCCGGAAGGTTACCTCCGGGTATCGCCGCTCCAGCCAATCACAGCGCCGCTCCGGCGCTGTGATTGGCCAGAGCGGCGAAGACGTCACTCCGCGCATGCGCGCGGGAGCCGTCAAATCCGGCTAAGCCCGATTTGGGAATGGGATTAACCCTGTGAATGCGCATGCGCGCCGTAGACACCGATGCATGTCATTTTTTTGCAATTATCTCCTAAACCGTGTAGGTTTAGGAGATATTTCTTGCACCTACAGGTAAGCCTTAATCTAGGCTTACCTGTAGGTGCAAGTTGCATTAGTGGGTTTACAACCACTTTAAAATGTCATTAAAGATCCCTGTGAAACAGACTTCCAAGTTCACCGCCTTTTTGTTTTACATTGCCAATACATTTAAAATCTTGCAGTTTTCTGGCACCTTTTCCCCTCCTGCACTTCTCACTGCACCTGCGTTCCATTCATTTCTAGTAAAGGAGTATGAGCAGTGTATGCGTGTTGCAGTCATGTGCACTACTGTTTTCAAACTACAATTTCCATTACTAATTGCAGTGATATTCCTACTGTTCATGCCCCATTGTATTCTAGTCATTCTACTCTGAAGACCGTGGTCAGAGATGTTATAGATATGAGCAATGGGAATGTTTCTTTACTGTTACTAGCTAGCAGGCTTTGTTGGCATGGTATAATTGTAGTCCATGTTGGAAGTGAGCAGAGAATGGTGGCTACATTCCCACACACAGTGGGACTATGTAGAGCAAACATAGCTGCTCTCAAAAAGGAAATTGCACCCAAGAAAGGATCTTTCTGAATTTACTGTGCGACCTTGGTATCACAAGGGTCACAGCTGAATAGCTAAAATAGCTTGACACCCTTGGTGGTCAGTGGTCAAAATGTCCTTTTTACATTGGTTGCCAGTTAGAAGAATTCCTTTTAAATTATTTATCAATGGGAAGAATGTCCCTTATATTGGTGGTCAGTGGGAAGAATGCCACTTAACTTTGTGATTATTGGAAAGAATGCCTTTCATATTGGTGGTCAATGGGAAGAATGACCTGTGGTCAATGGAAAAACACTCCCTTGCATTGGTGGTTGGTGAACAGAATGCCCCATTACATGGCGGCTAGTCAAAAGAATGTCCTCTTTTATAGACCAAATATCTAAAAAAAAACAAAACAGGTTTCAGAGTTTATCTAACAGACGTGCGGAAATCCTTCACTGGTTCCATGTTGCTGGCTCTAAAATCAGCACTAAAACTATGCAGGAACTATTCGGCAAAAGATTGATCTTTCTGAATGGCCTGCACACAAACGATGCAGTGTACCTCCGAATTTACTCATCTTGGTGCAGAGGGGCAGCACGGTGCTTAAGTGGTTAGCACTTCCATCTAGCAGCACTGGGGTCGGCGGTTTGAATCCCAACCATGGCACTGCCAGCCTGGAGTTTGCATGTTCTCCCTGTGCCTGTGTGGGTTTCCTCTGGGTACTCCTGTTTCCTCCCACACTCCAAAGACATGCTGGTAGGTTAATTGGCTCTTATCTAAATTTTCCCTAGTATGTGTATGTGTGAGTTGGGTAACTTAGATTGTAAGCTCCTGCAGGGCAGGAACTGATGTGAATGTGCAATATATATGTGAAGCGCTGTGTAAATTGATGGCGCTATATAAGTACCTGTACTAAATTAACCATCATCCTGCCCTTGGTACACAAACCTGCCAGCATATTTAGTGTAACGAAAGAAAACAAGAGAACCTGGAGAAATACCAGAATGCTACCTAATGGATATCCTTCTCCTGATGCTTAGTGGGATTTTAATAGATTATGTCTGTTTTTATTTGCAGGAATTTATAAATTAGAGGACGATTCTGTACTAGGCTATGTTTTAGACTAGTCCCAAACCACAGAAATGGAGGGAAACAGAAATATCCAGGAAGATGTTCAAATTTCAGTGTCCCAGTCTGCAAGATGCAAAGATGAAACCTTAGCAGAAGAGGAGACCAAGGACCTCTGTGCATTGAAAACTCCAGAAGGCGAAGATCAAGGTCCCTGTCTCGAGGAACCTTCACGTTGTAGTTTTGAAGGTATTACTGATTGATCAAATAGTACTCTATGTGACTGGTAAAGTGACCCCTTATTGAGACAAAAACTTGTTGTTTTTTTCAATAGAATTCTGTGGAATATGCACAACATCACATTGTTGGATGTTAATTGTATATGTATCAAAGCAGGGTTCGACAAAAACCGGGCGCCAGGTCGCCGATGTGACTAGAATTAGCGACCTGGTGCGGCACAGCTGGGGTATCCTGTGCGCCCCGCCGCGCCGACCGGTAATTGAGACCGCTGCTTTGCGGCTTTCTGCAGACCTATGCTTCCTTCTGTGATCTGGCGCCATCTAGTGGTGGCCGTTGGTATGACAAGACAACCAGCAATGCTAATGGAGCTTCGAAGCCCTGTCTGTTTTCACTGCCATCTCCTTCCCTCTAATTATAACCCCCAAACATTCTATATATTTCTTATTCTAACACCCTAGAGAATAAAATGGTGGTCGTTGCAATACTTTCTGTCACACCGTATTTTCGCAGCGGTCTTACAAGCGCACTTTTTGGGGAAAAAACACACTTTTTTTTAAATTAAAAAATAAGACAACAGTAAAGTTAGCTCAATTTTTTTTTATTATGTGGAAGATAATGTTACGCCAAGTAAATTTATACCCAACATGTCACGCTTCAAAATTGCGTCCGCTCGTGGAATGGCAACAAACTTTTACTCTTCAAAATCTCCATAGGCAACGTTTAAAAAATTCTACAGGTTGCATGTTTTGAGTTACAGAGGAGGTCTAGGGCTAGAATTATTGCTCTCGCTCTACCAATCGCGGCGATACCTCACATGTGTGGTTTGAACACCGCTTTCATATGCAGGCGCTACTCACGTATGCGTTCGCTTCTGCGCGTGAGCTCAGCGGGACGGGGTGCGTTCCTGGCTACTAACTTTTTTAGCTGGCTCCTAGACTCCAAGCAAATTTGTCAAGCCCTGTATCAAAGTATGGCATGAACTCAAGCCACACTCCTGATTGCCAATCTCAATTGTCAATCATGAAAATTGGAAATTTCAGAAATATTTGCCGCTATGGCTGCTTCTGTGAAACATTGTTGGCTACAAATGGCCAAGAAACTGTGATTGTTGAATTTGGCACAGCAGGTTCCAAAACTGGGGGTATGAGATATGGCTTTAAGGGGTCTGAGGACACTGTCCTCAAATGTAATTCATCTTCTGGATTGGAGAATTTTGGAATTGTTTTGTGCTGTTTTTAGGTTGAGCATGGAGCAACAGATGTTACCTGGCAGAGTACAAGTACTGTATGAAATTTGGACAGTATATGGGCAGCTTAACCAACAGTGATGGACAGGAGGTGGAAGCAGCCATGTAGAGGTGCTCGCTGTTTTTTGTGTATCGGGATGTCCAGGTTTTTGAAGCCCCTAGAAAGCTTAATCCAGACATGTAGGAAGCTGGCGGTGCTCTGCAGCATTAATGGCCGTTTTAGAAGTATTCTATTGCCGCAGGTTCACTTTAAGACATCCTTCTTAAGCATTTCATCTGCATGCAGACATTCCTGAGATTATTTTTTAAAATAACATTCATGGGGAGCTGTGGAAAAAAAAAATGAATATCTATTCATTATCTAATAATGGCTATATTGGCTCAGTGCAGGAGGACTTAGGGCTGTATCAGTAGCAGACAAATGCCATGTCTGCATTCCTGTGCACTGAGGAATGTAGGTGAAGAACTGGGTAAGGGAGGCAGGGGAGGGATGAATGGGACAATAGACAGAGGCCGGTGCTCTGTGTGTAATCTCGGGCCAAGATGCTGAGTTTTTTTTATTAAATAAGATTAAATGAGAACAGGCTTTATTAGTGTGACAGAAAGAACATTATGTGTATCCAAGGCAGCGATTGCATGGGAAAGAATAGCTATAGGCAAGAGAGTGCAGTAGTTAAATCCAGCCACAGAATAAACCTGTATGACAGTTTCAGGGAAACATGGATATTTATGAAGTGAGAAGAAACCTCTGGAGTTGGCCTTGTCTTCCGGGAACGTCTATGGGGATGCATCCAAAGTAATCTATTGTTGCCCCAAGATCAGACCTCCAAAGGGGTGTCTGCTAAAGTCACAGATTGTCCATGGTTGTGTGATCATTTTCTGGTCTTTACTAGTAGTGGCCAGTTGGCTAATGATCATCTCACTGCCAATCATCATCTCATGACTGTAGGTAGCCTTAGATTCACAAAGTATAAGATAAGATTTCATACTTAATTTTGAGGGAGTACAATTGTGTTTCTGTATGTTTGTTTTTTTTCTATTTTTTTTTTTACACAGGAATAAAACTCTTTTGGATGCTTTTTTAAGTAAAATTACATATAAATATTTTTAAAGTGTTTGTTACCCTAAACAAAAAAATCCTGTTCCTTTTTAAAGCATGGGTGTTCAACCTGTGGCCCTCCAGCTGTTGCGGAACTACAAGTCCCATGAGGCATTGCAAGGTTGACAGTTACAAGCATGACTCCCAAAGGCAGAAGCATAATGGGACTTGTAGTTCCCCAACAGCTGGAGAGCCACAAGTTGAGCACCCATGCTTTAAAGCATGTTGTATAGCACAGTGATTGTGCCATGTAATTTGGCACCTTGTATCACCTAAAAATCTGTCTGATCCTGCCCTGGCTCTGCCCTCCCCTCTGTAAACTGAGCACAGTTTATCATTGCTGCTGAGCCCTGACACCGTGGTCAGTTTATGTGCCTCCGTCATCCGCAGCTCTCCTCTGTCCTCTCTCTCCCCTCCCTGCCTGTCTGCTTTGTGTCAAGTGCCATCGCCTCCTCTCCTGCTGCTGAAATAACTTTTAATATCTTATATAATCCTCTTTGTTTCCTAATGGTAGGTGCTCCTGTGTCTGTATTTTCTAAAAAAAAAAGCCGGCTATACCTGATTTCAGAGCGCCGCTCACGTGACTGGCCGACTCTCCCCTCCTCTCGTCCCGACTGCCACCGGCGGGGGAATCTCAACCCTGCCTGCTGCAGCTGTCGGACCAGGAGAGGAGAGAGCCAGCCGGTCACGTGAGTGCTAAGCGGCGATTTGAAATCGGGTATAGCCGGCATTTTTTTTTTTATAAAACACAGATACAGGATCACCTTTCAATAGGAAGCAAAGAGGATTATATGCATTTATCAGAGTGGGTTAACAACCACTTTAATGTTTACCATTGGCAGACAGACTGTGGCAGTTTGGTTCTGTAATGTTTCAAATAGCTGGTTTACTACTGATTAAAGCTCTAATAGCTGGGTATCGGATTACACAGACACTAATGCATAAGACTTTGTGTACACATGGCTGCGGGAAAACGCAAAATGCTGCAAAATCGCGCCACAATTTTACTGTGGTTTTGCCGCATTTTGTGGTTTCCCATGGTCTGCGGTCAAAACGTTCCTATCCTGAACGTGATTCTTCTGCGATCAGGAGAGCGAGGTTGAGGGAAGTTGAACCACACATAACCGCAGCAGCTCATAAACTCTGCTAAAAGCCTATGTGTCAACGTACACATAAGCTTTTAGCAGAGTTGACTTTAGGAGCTTTGGCTAAAAATGCCAAAAGCTCATAAACTTAAGTTTAGGAGCTGCTAGTGTACATGAAGCTGCTGGCCAGCAGTGTTTTAAAATTCTGCTGGTTCAGCAGGGCCTTGCCGAGTTTTGATCCATGCGTGGCTGCCCCTGCTTTTTCCAAATTTTACAAGATTGATGTGAGTGCATCTTCGGATGCTAGCTTTGGCCGCAAAGTTTTGTAGGCGGCTGTTTTGAGGTTGCAACTCCTCCGTTGAGGAGCTCTGCTTGTTTGGGGTGAAAATGTTTTTTTGATGCTGTGCCCACCCCTCGTTTTTTTTTTTTTAAACTGCTTTGGGACGTCCCAACTGTCAAGAATTAAGGAGCTGTGTGTGTCCATGGACGAAAAGAGAAAATAGGATTTTTGTACTCACCGTAAAATCCTTTTCTCTGTCGTCCATGGACGGACACAGCACCCACCCCTCCTTTTTTAGTTTGTACTGCTTTACTATGAACTGGGGCTGCTGACTGCAGGTAGGAGGGTTATGTACGGAGGGACCACCCCCTGGGCGGGGCTGTTCAACTCGGTTAAAGTTACATGTTTTAGGATGACTAACATGTTCTACCTAGTCCTCTCCTATGAACAGGAACATAACCCAACTGTCAAGAATTAAGGAGCTGTGTCTGTCCATGGACGACCGAGAAAAGGATTTTACGGTGGGTACAAAAATCCTATATATTTTTTTTAAATGACTCATCTATGGCTAGCTTTAATGAGCAGAAAACATAGGATACATACCCTATCTCCTATGCTCACCTAGTAGGTACACAAAAATCTGTATCTTCAACCTGCAGGACCAGTCGGAAAGTACAGTGCAGGGCTTTCTTATTATAAATCCCAGCATGCTCTACAAACACTGTGGCATTAAAGCAATTAGCATGAAACGTTTATTTGTAAAATAGAGCTTTTATATAAAGTAATATTTTACTTTAGTAGTCATTTTATATAAAGTAAGAAATAAAATGATATAAAAAATAATTTTATAATTGAGTAAACACCTTAATAGTGTTCCTTCTCAGATGTGATTTTAAATAGCAGCTTTTGATTCTTCTGCAAGGTATTAATGGTCACATTTCCAACAGTCCCTCTGGGGCCGGCATCTTATCTTGTGTGCCAGTTTGCAAGCCTCTTCATTGGCCGCTGAGGGACGATGTCAGTCCTGCGCATGCACAGAAGTTGGTCATCCTGGCACACAGGATTGGTCTGGCTGCTGTAAGCTGAGCTGCTAGGAGGAGTTAAGTAAAAAAAAAAAAGCACTGGGGTTCGTGTTCAGTGGAATTAAACAGTCCCTGTGGCTCAGTGGTGAGTGGGAGAATTAAAGATGCCCCAAGGTTGGTGGTCAGTGAGAATAAGAAATTACTACCTGTCATAGGTGGAACAATGCCCCATTGCTTGTGTCAGTGGAAGTAACATTGCCCCATTGCTGTCAGTGGGAGGAATTGCCCCATTGTTGCCGTCAGTGGGAGACATAATAAACCCTTTGCTGGTGTTTCGTGGAAAGAATTGTACCCAATTGTTGGTGTCAGTCAGTAGGAAGAATGGTGTGTCCCATCTATGTTGGAAGTGAGAGGAATAGTGCCCCATCATTGGTGTCATGAGTAATGGTGCCCCATTAATGGTATCCATAGCCCATTGCTGGTGTGAGATGGAGGAATAATGCCCCCTTATTGGTGTCAGTGGAAGGAACTGGGCCACATTGTTTGGGTCAGGGGGAGGAATTTATGTGCCTCAAGGACCAGTTAGAGGAAGTAATTGTCCAATATCCACTCCATGGGCTGGGGGGGCAAACTGACTTCACTTAAAATTTCAAATTTGTAGACACTTTTCCAACACAGATTATTGATGTTGGATGGGGTGCAACCATTAAATAAAAAAATTTTTTTTTTTCACTTTTAGTTTTATCTGAAGTCTTGATAAACAAACATACATTTTTAAAGTTCTACATTCTCCAAAAAATAAGTTGTTCCCCTTCCAATGCTTACATTCTCCCTGTTTATGAGTAGGAGGCTTAATCGGATCAATGTATTTTCTGCGTTTACAAGAGGTTTAGACCACTAAACACTTTATCGATCATCATCATTTAGCAACCTAAATCAGTTTAATAGCCCTAATGAGAGATGTCGATCGCTTAGGAAGGGCTCATACTGATGGACAGGTCTGTGTGGAGTACATAAGTGTACAGATGGGCCCCTTGTGTGTAATTCGTCTTGTATCCCCTTACAGTTTAATTTGAGTTATATATTACAAAGTGACAGGGTCAGACCAAACCTTTTTGAGGCCCTAAACAGAATATTATTTTTCTACCAGTCCCAAGGCATGCATCCAAAAGTGTTTTAGGTTCCTATACATTAAGCAGCTGATCATGGAAGAAATTTATAGATGAGCTACAAACTAACGGACAGTTTCTGTAAAGCTAGTCTGTCATTGAAAGTGGCATTAAACCGGAAACCCAAAATGTAATATATTGCCGCTTACCATTTCTTAGATGTAATGGCTGCATTAGTTTTCCTTTTTTATGCTTTTTTTTTTTTTTACCTGGTTATCTGGCCAGTAACACACCTCCTGTATTAAAGTGCCCCCACGCTGGATGAAGGCGCACTGGGGCAACTTTGGACAGCAGCACTGTCAGTCTGGGGAAAAGGGGAGTGTTCGAAGTACTAACAGATTTAAATACAGTAACAAATTGAAGCCAAACACCAGCTAACATTTTATAAGGAGTTATAGCAAGTTTTCTTTCTTTTGAGATTAAGGTTTTACATGAATAAAAAAAAAAAAGCCGATTATTGTAAGCAACCCCTGTCAGTGGTAAATGGTTTGTCTCAGAACTCTTACTGATACATTTGCAGGAGAGGTTGTTCAGTTAAAAAACAAAAAGGCTTACTAGCCAGACCACCAGGTGAAAAGTATGCACAAACTCAGAAGACAGGTGTCTCAGATCTGTGGTCTCTTTTGTTAAAATCTTTTTTTTAAAACTTTGATTTTACTACCACTTTAAGCAGGCCCATTGTATTTAGTCAGGGGTCCCAAAATTGTGGCCCCGGAGCCAGATGCTGCCCTCTGCTTGCCTTTATGCAGCCCTTGAGGCACTTTTCCTGCCACTGATACAAGACCCTATTCCCTCACTGACGCCAACAGTTTCACACTATTCCTTCAAATGACACCAACAATGGGGTACTATTCCCTCTCACAGACGCCAACAAAAGGGCGCTATTTTGCCCACTGACGTGGACAATGGGAAACTATTTCTCCCACTTAAACCAACAATGGGGCACTATTCTTCCCACTGACACCAGCGATGGGGGGACCATTCCTTTCACGGGTGCCAATTATAAGGAACTATCCCATCAGGTCACCTGAGGCCAGGTGCGGGTGCACACTGCTGGGGTTAGGAGCACACCACTAAGGTTGTGGACCCTTTAGCTGACTGCTGCAGACGGAGCTCTGGGTGGTTTAGAAAAGCAGCTCCACCTGAGCACCGACACGGATCAAACTGGGAGCTAGAGCATAAGATTCCCCAAGGCGCAGAGTCCAAGAGCCACCAGGTTTTCACCAGAGCCTCTGATGGGGAGAATGAACTTCGTTGCAGCTGATACCAGGACGCGGCCCCCAGGTTCTCCCAGCTCACACTTACAACTGGCTCTGATGGATGGAGAGGAAGCGGCAATCCATGGCAACCAGGAATAGTAAGGAGGACAAGTCAAGGGTCAGGGCAACAAGCAGACGGGGATGGTCAGGAGAATACGCCAAAGGTCGGGGCTACAAGCAGACAGGCATAGTCGGGATTACAAACTAAAGTCGGTACATGGAGTCACACGTAGAGCACATGGCCAGGAACACACAGGGAAGCCTAAACACACTATTGCTCGGGAAAGGCTGGCTTGCAGTGCACGGAGTTAAGTAGTATTTCCTGTTAGAGGCTGGGGTGGAGCAATGGTGAGAGAAAATGACTTAAACATGCAGGTGTGAGATCACGGTCCTTAAGTTGATACACAGACCAGAGAGGTAAGCAGACAGGGCATGAAACATTACTGCAGATTCATGACATGCCCCCCACTGACACTAACAATGGGGAACTATTCCTCCCGACTGATACCAATGATGGGGCATTCTTTACTTTCAGGGCAATTTCTACTCACACTGGCCACAGTCCGGCCCCTCAAAATCTGAAGAACAGTAAACTGGACCTTTGTTTGGCAAGTTTGAAGATTCCTGAATTATATGATATATCCCCAAAAAATACATTTTTGTGCCTTTTTTTTTTTTTTTCCAGCACCATTTAATATAACGATTCTAATGAATTATTCTCCTCGCTTTGTGAAACACATGAACTAAAACCATTGAAATTCTGAGTTTGAAATGTACATAAATGCATGCTTTTAATGTGTGTTCAAAAGCTGATTCAGCATGCTCTTATTGTTATATACAAGGAAGAAAACATGATGAATATGGAACTGTAGAAATACCTGAATATAAAAATGTCTTTAAGCATGATATTAATGGAGCAATCAGGTGCTTTAGTTGGCTGAAAAGGTACAGATCAATATCTTGTACTGAAAGCATTATCTGAAATCAAAGAACGCACATTACAAGCTGAACCAGAAGAGAACATTATGTAATAGGTGAATGCGTTGTACTCATTTCCATCAGAGAGACCTCTTCTTCAATTAATATAGAAATTCCATTTCTTAGTGGTGCCTCAGAGTCTACAGGCCAAAAGGGTGAATACTGATACACAGATTATTGAGAAGGGCAAAGCATAACTTAAAGGGGTTGTAAACCCTTGTTTTTTTCACCTTTAATGCATCCTATACATTAAGGTGAAAACTTCTAGTGACCGGCCCCCTAGCCCCCCTTTTTTTTCTCACCTGAGCCCTGGAATTTCCCACGGCGGAGAAGCCCTCGTCCTCTGCCCAAAGTTCTTGGCTCTTGATTGGATAGATTGATAGCAGCGCAGTAATTGGCTCCCGCTGCGGTCAATCAAATCCAAATGACGCTTGGGGGGCGGGGCTGATTCCTACATTCAGCGTCTATGGACGTTGAATGCTGGACTCGGGAGCGCACCTGCAAGGTAACCCCCCGGGAGAGCGCTTCTCCTAGCGGGTTGTACGATGCGGGGAGGAGCCACGAGAGCCGCTGAGGAACCCCAGAAGTATAGGATCGGGGCCACTCTGTGCAAAACGAACTGCACAGTGGAGGTAAGTATGATATATTTGTTATTTAAAAAAAATAAAAAACAAAGCCTTCCAATCACTTGAAGCTAAAACTTTTTTTTTAGCTATGGCTAGAGTGGAGAAGGATTCGAATACCTGTCGGGTGTGACTCCCAAGCCAGCACTTTGTGTCCATAGACCCACAGAGCTCAGTTTGGCCCCACTCCTTTCTCACTGGCTGTGGTTGACAGCAGTGGCTTATGTCTTTGAGCTTTGAGCCAATAAGGAGGGAAAGAGCCGAGAGAGCCGCCACACATTGATGGATCACGATCAGTTTCAGATAAGTATAAGGTGGGGGGGGGGTAGAGGAGCCGCACTCAGAAGGAAATCGGCATATATAGTATAACAGAGTGGGATGCATATATCCTGTGCCTGTGGTGGTTGTTGCAACATATCACACTGACCTGCCATCAGTACAAAGTGTACTCCAACAGTTGTGAAAATGTGACACCTTTTCATAGCTTTATAGAAATGTAAAAACATGATAGGGTTACTAAACACCACAAATAGGCTTTGGAGCAAGATAACAGCCAAGCCATGTGTAAAGCCACTTCCTTTTCTTACTAGCAACTGCATGGTTAACCAACACCCACACATTTCCAGCCACTTCCCTTTTCCAGCCTCTCTCTCTATGGAGGCCAGTCAATTATACTGTAACAGCTAATCATTCATAGCTTTGGGAATGCAGGTAATCCAGAGTTTCTCTTGGTCTCAAACACAATGCTGCATGGGAAGGAAGTGCTGGGGGGGGGGGGGGGGGAAGTCAGTTACACTTGCAATCCATTTAGCTGTAAACACAAAGATGGAAAATAAATTATTAAACTGGCACGCAAAATGAAACTTTGAATAAAACATAGCTCCGGGGCTGTTCAAAACCATTCTCCTGTATGAGGTGTAATTTAAAAAAAAATCTATTCTCCAGTACTTTCCCAACAAGACCGTATAATTTATTGACTGTATGTGTATGTGACTACCATTGGCAGGAAAAAAAACGTCTTCTTGTACCTGTACTTGTTACTCATGTATGTTACCTGAGAGTGCTGCTGGTATGTTGGCAGAGATCATTGTTATGATATAGAGAGTGCTGCATGATGGTGTAGCCATGTCACCAGAGACTTCTGTATTTTACTAGTCAGATTTTCAGATCGCCCAGGAGACTGGCATCTTGGCAGCACATTTCAGTTCTTCGATACAACTGAGTACCTACACTAGACCCCAAGACACCACATCCCATCAAAGTGTCAATTCAGAAATAACATTTGATCATGTATCTGTAACCTTCTGATAACCCCACAATCTGAAATGCCACCTTATATAATATAATTATATAGCTAGATGGGAGCAGATTCTACAGCAGGTAAAGAAATCTCACTAGAAGAATGGAATTCTGTATGTAGGGCTGCTCACGAAACTTCCATTTGCACGGTTTATAAGTAAAACCAAAACAAAATCCCATATCATTGGTACCAAACCCCTGACGTCTTACACACTATTAATATGAACATACCAGACCACTGCTGGAGGAGCCGTAACCAACGACACTCTTAAGCCCTGTACACACGATCGGTTTTCCGATGGATTTTTCCATCGGAAATCTGATGAAGCTGACTTCCATCAGTCTTGCCTACACACCATCAGTCAAAAATCCGACTGTCCCAAACGCCGTGACGTAGAACACTCCAACAAGCCGAGAAAAATTAAGTTCAATGCTTCTGAGCATGCCTCAACTTGATTCTGAGCATGCGTGGGTTTTTTGTCCGATTGGAGTTCCACACAGACAATCGGAATTTGCTATCGTTTTTTCTCCCATGGGAAAAAAGACCGGTTTGGTCCCATACACGATCGGTTTGTCCAATGAGAGAAGTCCATCGGACTGTTTTCATCGGTAAAACCGATCGTGTGTACACGGCTTTACACATTTTGGATGTGTCCTAAGATTAAGCCAATTTGGCAAGAAGTAGACTCTATCGTACATTCTCTTTTTACAAAGCAAAACTCTGCTTGACCCATCCATATACTTGCTGGGTCTTCCCCAATCTACAGTGTTTAAAGAGGATAGACAGTTATGCCGCGTACACACGATCGGAATTTCCGACAACAAATGTTCGCTGTCAGCTTTTGGTCGGATATTCCGACCGTGTGTAGGCTCCATCGGACATTTGCTGTCGGAATTTCCGACAACAAATGTTTGAGAGCAGGTTCTCTATTTTTCCGACAAGAAAAGTTCTTGTCGGAAATTCCGACCGTGTGTAGCCATTTCTGACGCACAAAGGTGCTGCGCATGCTCGGAATCAATTTGACGCATGCTCGGAATCATTGTACTTCATTTTTCTCGGCTCGTCATAGTGTTGTACGTCTCTGCGTTCTTGACCATCAGAATTTCCGAGCAACATTTGTGCGACCGTGTGTATCCAAAACAGGTTTGAGCGAAAATCCGTCGGGGGGGGGGGGGGGGGGACCACGGTTTTGTTGTCGGAAATTCCGATCTTGTGTACGCGGCATAACTCCTGCATATATTCACTGCTGTTTGGTATTTGATCACCTCTTGACATATGGCCCAACATACCCAATTCTATTCTTACATTTGAAATGTCAAACCTATGGAAGCGCCCACATCAATAACACTCCCTTTGATGCCTCTTTGTAGAATAAATATGGAATTTTATTTTCCACAAAGTGACCTCAGCTATCCATTCTGCTCTCACCTTTTTTTCTATGCTACCCCTTCCTCTTCTTAGTTTCCTCTTCCATCCTCCCACATACATTCTGGGATGCTCTGCCTCTTTTTTTTTTTTTTTTTCCTAATTCCCTCTTACCATCCCCATTTGATTTTATTTGCTGGTAACTATCTGGCAGGTGCCAGGAACGGTTTATTTAACTTTTAGTGACATAAGTATGACTTCTTAGGAGAAGCAGTTGCAACCTCGGTAACTATTAAAATTGATATTTATTGAAAAATTATCTGGGTAGAGAGAGATTGAAAAATTATCTATCTCTCTCTCTCTCTACCCAGATAATTTTTCAATAAATATCAATTTTAATACAAAAAATGGCATCTTTGAAAGCCCTTTTTTTAAGGCTTTCAAAGATATATTATAGATATATGGCAGAGAAATGTACCCATAGAAACACTGCCATTCAAAAAAATAAATAAATCTATCATATATATATATATGTGTGTGTGTGTAGATAGATAGATTGATATTTATTGAAAAATTATCACAAGATATATCTATTTTAATAAAAAAAAAAATGGCATCTTTGAAACCATTTTTTTAAGGAGCATACATTTTGTTTGCTATTAAAAGTAATCAGAAATCCCTCATTTGGCAAGCATGTGTTTATAGCACGTTACAGTTTTTATCAGAAAACTCCCCCATTTTAATTTTATGCCTAGCATCTGTCCGGTCAAGAAAGTTCCCTTCTTGCTCTTTTGTAACTACAATCGTATTGTTGCATTATGCAAGGGTAATGTCATTCTATTCAAAAACCAACACTGCCCCATACAGACCCAAAAATTGCACACGAGGAAGAAAAATGCCAGCTTTCCTCATGGCAGGCATGGCCTAGACCAGGGTTTTCTCAACCTTTTTTCAGTTGAGGCACAATAAAATTCTAGACAATTTCAAGGCACCCTTTAAAATTATGAACAGACTCGAGACACCCAATTCTAAAATGTAAAAAACTATTTATAATCGCTTTCATATAATGCAGCATCCACATGTAGGGCACCCAGTGCTAGAGGTGATTTATTTTTCCAAAGAAAATATACTTTTGCACACTGGTACTGACTAGTATTCCAATGTTTCTCTTCTCCCTCAATTTCTCCCCATCAGTCAGCTAATGTCACTGCAGTGCTGAGTGAGAGGGGCACAGGGGGGTCAAACAAGGATGCAATGGAGGCAAGACATCCGCCTTATTAACTTTTGTCATTGGTTGTTAGGATGCCAGTGTCTAGAAAGGTTTTGTGTAACTAAAAGGCAGGCTTTATCCACCTGCTGGCTTGTATACAATTTTTGATCATTTTTTAGGCACTATGCCAAGGCACCCTGGTTGCAAAAGGCTGGCCTAGACTAAGGTACTTTGACTACAGTGCACACTTGGCCCGTAATGTATTTTAGCTGTCTCCTCTCAAGATGAAAAGTAATGTTTTTAGAATAAATAAAAATGAGAATGACCGTGAAATTGCACTTGCCTCTACTTGGAGATGTGAGCAGTAATCAGTTCTGTTTCCTCTCAAGTTCAACTGTCTTCAAAGAAATGGCCTCAAGGGATCGAACTTCAGTATTATCAATGAACTGTGACAGTAAACCTGCCATTTTGACAAACTGTACTACCAGACCTCATGTACAGTAAATTCCTAATCTCTATAATAGGGATTTTTTTGTATCCTGTAGTATGTTTACTGAGCTTGAATTTGAAACTAATGGTGCTTAAAGACACTGGAGAATGTTAACCCAATCCAGTAGGTTATGGTCTGATTGGAGAACATTCAAATGTTTGTAGCCCCCTCCATGATCCAGGCAGAACATTCCCCAGTTGAGTTTGCATGAGGATAAGGTGATCAGCCTGGATAGACATTCCAAGCATTTTACTGTTGTTACCTTCTGGACAGGTGGATGTCCGTAGCAACATCCCTCCCACCCTAATATACAGAATATTTTATTTTACAAAGGTTTTTATTAACAGAACACAAGAAAATAAATACTTACAGAGCCAACGGACCATAACCATCATCCAGAGTACATAGCATAATTCAGAAGTTAGCTATGGGATACATTGAGATAAATGACAGCTACAATGAGGAAGATAAATAGGATATGTAGGCCAATCCCTAGAATATGTGCGATTATTCAAGTGTTTCTAACAGAACTAGGGCCGAAACAACTAATCGATTGATCGACAACTAATCGATTATGAAATTAATCGATTACTATTTTCATAATCGATTAATCTGCCAGTAACATAATGGGGTTTAAAAAAACTAAAATGAGCCCTTTACAGTACAAAAAGAGCAAATCGCTACTGTAAATATTACTTTCACTGTCCCACAGTAAAAAATTAACCCCGTACAGCGATTATTTGCTCTTCTTTTTGTACTTATTTTTTTTTTTTTTTTAACCCCATTATGTTACTAAACATCTCAGGCCTGGGTCACACCTCTGTTTTTTTGGTGCTTTTTGCAGAAACACACTACAGGTCATTTACATGGTTTCCTATGGGACACGTTCACATACATGATTTTTTCAGCTGCTGCGTATTTGGAAAGGGCAAGGACTATTTTTTTCGTTCAAAGATTTTTATTTAACAGTATACAACAACAAATAACCTCAGTTTGAAATGTAGAGCATAACATATGATGCTTCTAAAGAGAGTTTTGTAGAAACTTAAACGTCCAAACCGGGATAATGTCCATGGTAACGAACCAGATCTTAGTGGAGGTAGAGTTTATAAACACAGTATCCATGGTTTGGGGGTGATTGTAATAGGAAGGGAGGAGAAAAAAATCCAGTCCAGAAATGGCACTAATCAAGAATTTTCTTCTGCAGTACTAGAGAATATAACCCATAAATAGGTCTAGGTAATAAGCCCCACCCTTGCTATAGAGGTTATGGATAATACATTGCAGACATAAAAGGAAAAAGAGGAAAAAAATTAAGAAGAGGAAAAGAGCAGGGAGAAGAAAGGGAGAGAGGAAAGGTGCAAGAGAAGTGGGAGAGGGAGAAGGAGTGTCGGCAGGACCACACGAGCCCCCAGAGTGCACAAAGGCAAACAAGGGTGATCTGTGGGGTTTCACAATTTGAGCAGACTAGCGTCAAAATCTGGGGGAAGAAAATTCTCCACCCAGGGTGTCCAGACTTTACAGTGATGGGGAAGTCGGTCCAAGATGGTAGCTTCAATCTTGCTGTGTATCATAGCTTGGGTTACTCTATTTTTCACTTCTGCAATATGTAAAATTGGGGTCTTCCAGGCCCTAGCTATAGTCTGTTTGGCTGCCGTGGTTAATTGAAGGAGAATGCGACGCTGGGTCCTAGTGTAGTCATCCTGTAAATGATTTAACAGAGCCAGGGAGAGGTCAGGAGCCAAGGTATCATGAAGTAGGGTGGAGGCTATCTGAAATATCGTCGCCCAAAATTATTGCACAATGGGACAGGACCACCAGATATGGACATGAGTACCCCTCTCCCCACAGCCTCTGAAACATTCAGGTGGGTAGGATGGGAGAAATTTTGAGATTCTTGTGGGGACAAGGTACCACCGCATGAGGACCTTATAATTTGCCTCCGATCCCACTACGTTTTGTGTAGAAGACTTTGTGTTGGCCCATATGTTTGTCCAGTCATCTGCATCCAGTTCTATTTGTAGGTCTTTGGACCACTGTGCAGCGTAAAGGGGAAGGTCAGCCGGTGCGGAAGTAAGGTGAATAAAGATGCGTGATATGATACCTGGGGCATGAGGGTCCAAATGACAAATCTCTTCATAAGGGGATAAACTATCTAGAGAGGAGCTATCGCTGTTCGGACAAAATGGGCTATTTGGAGGTAACGAAAACATTCTCTGGGGGGTAATTTAGCTTGGGATTGAAGTACTGGAAATGTTTTAAGGGCAAGGACTATTTTTAACGCAAAACGGTGCTATTTTGTTTTTTTGGTTCAATATATTCTAATAGAAAAGCTGCAGAAAAGCATGTAATAATGTGTTTTTGCGGCAATTTGTGTTTTTTAGTCTGCCCAAAAACAAATTGGCCAAATTTTTTTTTTTCAAAATGCAGCAAAGTTACCTTTTTTTTTTTTAATGGTTATTAACCGATTAATCGAAACAATAATCGGCCAACTAATCGATTATGAAAATAATTGTTAGTTGCAGCCCTAAACAGAACATAGTTATCAGCAGAAACCAAAAGGAGAATGAGGAAGGCCGGACCTCAGAGGCCACGGGGAACGCCTACGATCTACAGTGCACTCCCGCTCATTCAATCAGAGGAATGGCAGTTAGCTGAGGTATATAGGATGAAGAATATCTCCTGATATATGTAGGAGGGTGTTAAAGGAAAAGAGAAATATACAGAATATTTTCATATAAAGCTTGTTTAACAGCTAAGACATTAATGCATGACTGGCCACCATCCAATATCTTTGGGCACCTTATGAGAACACAGAGCTCCCTTCCTAAAGATCCATTTACACCTCTTAGATGAGCTGAAGTTGTCAGTTTTGTTGAATATTTAGGTGTGGATGCAGAGAGTAAACTCAGTTTATTAGCTAGGGGACCATTTACCAAACTATCTTTGGCTGACTGATACATGAACTAGGAATTTTGGGTGTGTAGACGGTAAAGGGGGGGGGGGTGTTTTTACTTAGACAGATGCAAGCATTCAAAAACATTTAGCTGCTTCAGCTCAGAATGACTCACCTGATCATTTATAACCGCTGGTGGAAGAGACGTCTGAAGAATGCCCAGGCTGAATCTAAGAATGGTAAGACTTTTTATACAATTCTCCACCACCCCTGCCCATTAACAGATAAGAGCGGTTAAGGGTAACTAGTTAGATTGGTTGGGTCTTGGCTCTGGTTTTAGACTTGAGAAGATGATAATAAAGACTTTTTTTTATCAGAAATAAAGAGTATTAAATAGCAATTAAGAATATTATTCCTTTAAAGTGGAGTTCCACCCAAAAATGGAACTTCCACTTTTTGGGACCCTCTCCCCTCCAGTGTCACCTTTTGGCACCTTTCAGGGGGAGGGGGGAGCAGATACCTGTCTAATACAGGTATTTGCGCCCACTTCCTGGCATAGATCACCTCGGTGATCTAAGCCACTTCCGGCGCCTACTCTGTACCCCCGCTGTCTTCTGGGAGACACGCAGCTCCCAGAACACAGCGGGGACCAGTGAAGGCGCGCAACGCATCTCGCGCATGCGCAGTAGGGAACCAGGAAGTGAAGCCTCAATGCTTCATTTCATGATTCCCTCACCGACGATGGCGGCGGGGGGCAGCCGAGAGCCGAGCGATTGCTCGTTTTTTGCTGCCGACATCGCGTGCACCCTGGACAGGTAAGTGTCCAGTTGTTCAGGAACTACAATTCCCATCATGCCTAATCATGTCTGTGAATGGCAGAGTTTTGTAGTTCTACAACAGCTGGAGGGCTGTAGTTTGAGGATCCCTGATCTAGAGCTGCACGATTCTGGCTAAAATGAGAATCACAATTTTTTTGCTTATAATAAAGATCACGATTCTCGCGGTGTAACATCTTCTTTCACATTATACAAAAAAAATTGTGCTAACTTTACCGTTTAGTTTATTTTTTTATTTATTTATTAAAGTGTCTTTTTTCAAAGAAATTGCGTTTGAAAAACCACTGCGCACATACGCATTATTCTGTAGGGTCTCTGCTTAAAAAAAAATATCATGTTTGGGTGTTCCACATACCGTATATATACTCGAGTATAAGCAGAGTTTGGTGTCAGTGGGGGGGAATAAAGGCCCATCATTGGTGTCAGTGGGGGGGAATAAAGGCCCATCATTGGGGTCAGTGGGGGGGGGGATAAACGCCCATCATTGGTGTCAGTGGGGGGGGGGGTGCCCACATTGGTTATTAGTGGCAACAACTGTGCCCCGTTGTTTGTCAGTGGCAAGAATTATCCCCCCATTGCTGGTGTCAGTAGGAGGAATAGTGTACCAAGGCAAGCAAAGGGCTGCATTTTGGAGACCACAGATCTAGAGGAAACCCTTTAGTCCAGTGAGTCGACCCTGACCCTGATTTGATAACTGAACAATACTGGCACTGCCCTTAATGTAGAAGAAGATTAGTGCAGTGTGATCTACCGATGTAATAGATACTGAAATTGGTACACACTGCTTACTATACATACACATAACACAAAAAATATACGGACAGTTTTAAGAGCTTTTTATGTATGCATAATGGGAAATGTCTTGTGATCAGTCAATGCCATTACTATAGAAAAAGTGAACATTGGTTAAGAGATCTTCTCATCAAAGGCCAATGAGTCCACATGTCTAACAAACACTGAACAATCTAGGTGGATGTTGGCTTTGATGATGCCCACCCAATTCTTGGGTAGATTTTCTTCCAGCTGAAATTATTTTTCATCAAGTAATCCTCCAAGCTGATTGCTTGTTTTCTGCTAAATGGCTGTAAACTTTTTCTGTTTTTAAAATACAATATTATAATTCATAAAAAATAAATAAAATAAAAAATGTTGAAAAAAGACCAACTCATGTAGGGAAATATGTAGTTGCCATCATCCCTTGTACATTAAAAATAGAAATAACCTCTTGTAATTGGGATTTTTAAGGCAACAAATATAAACAGAAAGAATTCTAGAAAAAATATTTATTACAAACACAAAATAGAAAATAATCCAAACCAATGTCATGAGATCAACTGGTGAATACTGGTGGATACCCGCCTCTACTTGTCACCAGTTGATCTGGTGATGTGTACCGTATTTGAAGATGGATAGTATCATTATATATCTAGGATTCAATCATTGTCCATGTTTTTAATGTTTTGTACATTGACATTGTTCGGATTATTTTCTATTTTGTGTTTTTTGTAATATTTTTTCTATAATTTTTTCTGTTTATATTTTGTTGCCTTAAAAATTACAAGGGGTTATTTCTATTTTTTTTTAAAAAGAATGTTGGAAGATTTTAGTTAATCCAAGTTAAATTCCAGTTTATCCACAATATAGGAATGCACTGATATCTTTTTTTTTTAAGACCGAATACCAATACTTTTTCTCGCCGATGCCAATTACCGATTTAGTGTCATGTGACACATTACTAAATGAGCCAATATATTAATCTAACACTAAATACATTTTGTGGGTCTTTTTATTATATTATATATTGCGCTTTGAACTGCATTTGATTTGCATGACATGTGAATCATACCAGCCTTCTATGGAACCGGCTCACATATGTGCGGGCCGGCCGCAATTTTCAAGAGAGTCGGGTATGATTTTCAGTCTGATTTAGGTGCAATTTTCACTTTAAAAATTTGCACCTGAACCGCTTAATGAAAAATCGCACCAGACTCTTTCTACAAATCGCACTGAAACCGGCCCCACACATATGTGAACCTGGACTTGAAGGTATCGTTTTTAGTGCTCGTGCAAATGCTTAGTATCGGCACCAAAGCCAGTATCGATGCAAAGCCACTACAATATGTAATTACTGCAAGCAAAACACTCATCTTTGCCACCGTGTCAAAGTGTAACTTTGTATTCATCCATTGAAAACAACATGCATACTACTTTTCACCCAGTGGTGTGCAACTGGCAGCTGAGGGACCTACTGTAGATAATTACCTTTTTAGAAGAGAAGGGAATATTGTAAAATAACTTCTCTTTGGCTATAGCTTTGTCTGAGGATGTAAACTGAGCAACACCACAACACTGGGTATAACTTGGCACAGTTGGCAGTAGGGGTTGACAAGCATCTACTGAAGAACAATGTATTTCTAACACTTAACAAATCTCTAAGGTTTTAAATGAACTGCGTGTTAAAGTGATACTAACCACACACTGTTTAATTTGCTTTGTCCCTTCTATTTCTGTATATGAATGATGGCACTGTAATTTTTTTAAATGTAAAAAAAAAAGCATCCAAGTACCTTCTTTCCTAATCAATATACAGATGTCACATGACCCAGCTTTTTCCCAGCCTTTCTGCAGGGAAACATAAGGAGGAGGAGCTTCTAGTCCTCTGCTGCTGGTTACGTGTTCAGAATAAAAAAAAACAGCCTTTGGAATACAGAGTAAAATTAAATAATATCAATAAAGCTTTTTTACTTTGAAATCAAATCTTTATATATTTTTTGTCAACAACATGGTGTGGGCATATTTCAGCAAGTCGCAGGCTGTGTCACGCTCCTTCAGCCTGTGTCTTAGAATCAGATGGAAGTAGAGCTGCACGATTAATCGCCAGCAGCTACAAATACTGCAGCTGCTGACTTTTAATATTAGGACACTTACCTGTCCTGGAGTCCAGCGAAGTCGGCAGCAGAAGACGAGCAATCGCTTGTCTCTCGGCTGCCATCCTCGGTGAGGGAATCAGGAAATGAAGCATTGAGGCTTCACTTCCCGGTTCTCTACTGCGCATGCGCGAGCAGCGCTGCACGTCTTTCACTGGTCCCCGCTGTGTTCTGGGAGCTGTGTGTTTCCCAGAACACAACGGGGTGGGTACCGGGAAGTGACGCACTACCCGCAGTGTGTATTCCTGGAAGTGGGTGCAAATCCCTGTCTTAGACAGGTATCTGCACCCCCTCCCCCCTGAAAGGTGCCAATTGTGGCACCGGAGGGGGGGGGGAGGAATCAGATGAGCGGAAGTTCCACTTTAGGGTGGAGCTCCGCTTTAAAACCCTAAAGTGGAACTTACGCTCATCGGAACCCTCCCCCCCCCCCTCCGGTGTCATAATTGACACCTTTCAGGGGGGAGGGGGGTGAAGATACGTCACTTCCCGCAGAATACCCGTTGTGTTCTGGGAGACACTCGGCTCCCAGAACACACGGGGACCAGTCAGAACGGCGCAGCGCGACTCGCGCATGTGCTGTAGGGAACCGGGCAGTGAAGCCACAAGGCTTCACTTTCTGGTTCCCTCACCGAGGATGGCGGTGGGGGCAGCAGAGTGACGAGCGAACAAGTAAGTGTCCTAATATTAAAAGTCAGCAGCTGCAGTATTTGTAGCTGCTGGCTTTTAATATTTTTTTTTCGGCGGAGCTCCGCTTTAAGAATCTAAATCGCAATCTTTTTCTCTTCCCGATCTTCAAGACCGCATGTCACGATCTTTCTAACAAGCGCAGAGAGTTCTCACAGCTGGAAAAACAAAATCCAGGCAGTCTGCCAAGTTTTTATTACAAATAAGTAGACACAAAGTATCATTTCATTCTTTTATCAAAGGAAAGAATTCCGGCGTGTAGATGAAGGAACTAATGTCCCTGTACACTGCTGCTGCTAAATGGACGTTCAGAGGCAGTTGGACACTTTTTTCAACTGCCCCTGAACTCATTCAATGTTATCTTATGTGTACATGTACACAGGGTCGTTTACTGACGTTTTTAGGCAGTTGCGTTTATAGGCCTTTTTTTGAAGGCAAAAAAATTTGTTCAGATGCTGAAGTTTCCGTCGTTTCAGACGCTAAACATGGTAACCCGCGTCTAGCCGCGTTTTGTTTATAGGCATTTTTCGTTTTTGCTCATTTAAAAAAAATATATATATATATAACAGTATATAATTTTTTTTTATTTATTTTTTTGGAAACGCGGCATTTAAACGTGGCAAAACTGACGTTTTAAACGTGGGTTACTATCTGTCAAGTTAAATCATATAGGAGAGGTTGTAAAAACATCCCATGTACATGAAGCCTAAGCTTCCAACTCTGCTTCCCCCTTCACTTCCGTTTGTTTGGAACAAGTAGTGCATGTTGGCACCAAAAAGAAATTTGGAGCAGACAGAGCAATAGTAGGTATTTTTTTTGAGTTAAAGGACTTGTAAAGGCAGAAGTTTTTTTATTTTTATTTATCTTAATGCATTTTATGCATTTAAGATAAAAAGCCTTCTGTGTGCAGCAGCCTCCCTCATACTTACCTGAGCGCCATCTCTGTCCAGTGGTCCATGAATGTTTCTGCCGTCCAAGACTCTCTCTCTTAACACGGCAGCGGGAGCCAATGTCATCTAGCCAATCGGGAGAGAGCGGGCCTGGCCACAGCTCCGTGTCTGAATGGACACACGGAGCTGTGACTTGGCTCGGGTGCCCCCATAACAAGCTGCTTGGTGTGGGGGCACTGGACAGGAGGGAGGGGCCAGGAGAACGAAAAGGGACCCAAAAAGAGGAGGATCTAGGCTGCTCTGTGCAAATCCACTGAAGCAGAGGAGGTACTGTATATACTCGAGTATAAGCCGAGTTTTTCAGCACATTTTTTTTTGTGCTGAAAATGCCCCCCTCGGCTTATACTCGAGTCACCTTTTTGCGCCTAATCTCCTGGAACTTTGGGACCCGGTACCGGCCGGCTGTAGGTCTCCTGGACCCCAAACTCGGTACACATATAGCCCCACTCTTCCTCTACAAGTGTGCAAAGATTGTTGTCCGGGAGACCTACGGCCGGGGAGCACCAATTTTTCAAAGCCGGGCACCCCTTCCATAGACTCCCATGTTAAACGGTAATTTCTTTGGTGATTTTGGAGACCCGGTACCGGACGGTCGTAGGTCCCCTGGACCCGGAACTTGGCACACATATAGCCCCATTTCTCCTCTACAGGTGTGCAATGTTTGTTGTCTGGGAGACCTACGGCCGGAGAGCACCGATTTTTTTAAAGCCAGGCACCCCTTCCATAGACTCTTATGTTAAACGTCAGTCTAGGCATGGGCACAGTGAGGCATGGGCACAGTGAGGCAAGGACACAGTGAGGCATGCACATGGACACAGTGAGGCATGCAGATGGACACCCTAGGCTTATACTCGCGTCAATACGTTTTCCCAGTTTTTTTGTGGTAAAATTGGGTGCCTCGGCTTATACTCGAGTATATGCGGTAAGTATAACATGTTTGTTATTTTTACTGAAAAAAAGAGACTTTACAATCGCTTTAAGAATATATACTTGACTAGATTTTGTTTAAAACCAGAGCTAAGTGTCCCTTTAAGCCAGCATTGATACTGGAGTCATGTCCACTACACAGCTGCATTATGGTCGATGGCACTGAAGGTATTTACAGCTACTGAAGACGTTCCCATGGATGATCATTCTATGAGCTTTTTTACTCATTGGAAAATTTAAACATGCTGTAAATTCAGATGTATCCTCTAACATTATCCAATGTCGTTTTCTAGGTAACCACATGAAATTCAGTTATTGGGAAGTAGTAAGGCCCCTTTCACACGGAGGTCCGTTCAGGTCCGCCTGTCAGTTTTTTAGGCGGACCTGAAACGGATCCTCCATGTACCCCTATGGAGGCACGGATGTCAGCGGAGACATGTCCGCTGACATCCGCTCCGCCAAAGTGTGACGGAGGAAAACCCTATTTTTCCTTCCGTCGGCGGAGCGGATCGGATGACAACGGACTCTACGGTCCGTCGTCATCCGATTCCCCATAGGGGAGAGCGGCGCTCTGACAGGGCGGTCCCTGCACAGTGTGCGGGGACCGCCCAGTCATCCGTCGGCTCAGCGGGGATCAACGGAGCGATCCCCGCTGAGCAAGCGGAGCTTCACGGGGCGGATCTGCACGGATCCGCCCCGTGTGAAAGAGCCCTAAGAGAAACTTATTAAAACCTCACTGATCTTTAATATCATGACATAGCCAAACAGAAGGCCACAGGTAGTATTTTCCATGTGTGCCCCAAGGAAGGACTGTATGCGCTGGACGCTTGTCTCGGTAACCTCATTCACCACCTGCATTATTTAAAGTCTGGTGTATGACAATTAAACCACAGAATGGAACAAGCCTTAAAGACATGTGTCTAGCCTGATGTTTTTTTGACAGGCTAAAACTTAGTCAAACAGCTCTGAATACTTAATTGAAATACATATATGTAAACTGATGTCACTGTCAAAACATTTGTGATTCTGTTCAACCCCTGCCCCATTGCATAGCAAGGAGGGTAACCTAACATTCTCTTTATACAGTGAAGGGATACAAGGGTATTCCTTCCATACACACCAACATACCTAACAAAGATGCCGCTCACTGATAGGTCTTCCTTGTTCTCAGGGCCATGCTGAGGGCAGATGCTGCCCAAGGCGCCCATTTTTGCCACCTACTTCTCTCCACATTTCTCAGAGATGCTGAGTCTGCACTGTTATCAGGCTCCATGTCACTGAAGTGGCTCAGCCGCTGCTCTGGACTGTATGAAAGGTGCAGTGGCCAGGCAGGAATTTCAGTAACTGAGCCTGTGACTTTATCAGGTTCAGCGTTACAGGGCTGCATGGAGAACGGAGTGTCTGGTATGGAATTTCTGTCTTCAATACTGCCCCCCACCATGCCTCCAAAAGTGCTGCCTGGGGTGTCATCTGAATTGGCCTCATTGGAGGCACAGCCCTTCTTGTTTTCTGTCCACAGCATAAAATTGCTTGATTTCCCCATCAACAGTCAGTGTTGATGGGGGAATCCCTCCCGCGGAGCTATTGTGTTCTCCCGGCGGGTGAGCCATACCCACCAGAAGAACATAGTGATTACTGCGAGTGGCTATAAATCGCATGTAAAATCTGAGAGCCTGGTTATATCCATGATGATGGATCAATCAACTTGGGTGCACTCAGCCTGCACATGCATGGTTCGGATCCTGGCCGGTTTAGTAGGGATTTGAACACTATGGCTGGCCTCAGGCTCCGTTCACATATGCTGCGGTCGTGGCTCACAGCATGGGAGACGGTGCGTCCCTGTTCACCGATTCAGGTGCAAAATGGGTCTGAATTTTTGCCTGAATTCGCACCTGAATTGGACCAGAAGACGCACAGGACCCTTTTTCAATGCGGATTCCGGCCACCGCGGAGATATGTGAACCAGCTCCATTGAGAGCCGTTCACACTCTCCTGTCATGCGAATTGGATGTGGAGAAACCTGCATCCAATTTGCATATGTGTGAACCCAGCCTTAGACTGACAGCCCTATGCTGTGTAGTAGAATTTGATAGGTTGACGCTGCTGGTCTTCCTTATAGCTGCTTGTAGGTGTTGAAAATTTATACCAGCTGTAATGAAAAAAGAAAAAAAAAAATATGTATATTAAAATGAGTGTAAAAAAGTAAAGTATACTCCCCTTACACCCCAGCCCTGGCATGCACACCTAAAATCTGAGAGTCCCCAATCTGTCGAACATGCACTCTGTACTGTGCATTACATTACATTTATCTCTGTCATTATTTACAGTTGGTCAACATGCATTATGCGCCATCTTTTGTCATTATCTAAACATAGGTCTGCTTAGATGTAGAAAATTGGGTAAATGTTGACTGATCAGACCAGAATACTTTTTTCTGTTGCTCAAATAGTTGAAACTTGGCCCAGGTTATGCATTCTAGCGTATTGGACACAAATACTCTTTAAATGGGAGCTTTGCCATAAATTTCGGCTTTGTGAGGCAATGCACAGTTGTTGGATACTTTGTTGTAGAGCTGCCGATTGAGTTCTGTGGTTATTTTGTAGGCTTCACTTTCATTGCATTTAGCGCAATCCTGTTATCTGCTCATCTGCACTTCGCTGAGCTTTAAGTGAGTTCTATGGTCATAGCATATACATCATTTTATAACATTAGTATTGTAATATCAACACTCACAATAGTTATCGTTGATAATCCAATAAGTTTACTTGAAAAATCTCTTCATGTTGTGTGTTCTGCCTGTCTGCTGGCCATCTCTACACAACTACCAAGATTCCCTGCATACTTTGCAGCTTTTCCTTAGCAGTTATCTCTCTATTTATCAGGACTACATATCCCATGGTACCTTGCTGACTACAAGCAGTGATTCCCGTTCTGACTCCGCCTCCTGACACTCCTCCTCTCGGCACCTCTGTAGATCAGAAGGCAGGCTCTGTGAAATTTTTGACACGGCAGTAGCTGAAAAGTACGTTTAAAGACTTCAAGCTTGTTCAGATTAATAGGAGTAGGATAGAAATAATTGATTAAAAATAATTAAATATATGATTTTACATTTTAACCACAGATAAACTTCAACTTATGTCAGAAGTTCCTCTCTAACAATGCAGTGTGTTCATGTTTGGCATATGCAGTCATTATTTTTATAGCCATCGCCCTTGATTCCTTAAATGATTTTGTTTTATTTTGATTGATGTACCTGCAGTAAAGGCACCAATGACTTTTTTTTTTTATTTTTTTGTAGATCTATTTGTTGCCTCAGGTTATTTAGAAGAACTTGAAAAATGTGACATCTCTTTTTTAGCTGACGCATGCTAATTGGCAATCATTGTATGATTCACTATAGGAGTTGTGCTTGTAAATTTGATGGAGCTGGCATCATGAGTACTGAAGCATTAATGTATGTGCCCCCCACCCTTTCCCTTCCAGTGCTGTTGCTAGGCCTTGGCAGTTGGGGCGACCAGTGGTTCTGGCACTGAAGGATACAATGGCACAGGCGCTGGAGGGTTGTGATTAGACTGCTGGGTGATATAAGAATTTATTTGTTGGGTTGTTGTAATGCCGTAACTTGTTCGGGAAGTTGTTAACAACATAACCATGTAGAGCAGTGGTTCTCAACTCCAGCCCTCAGGGCCCACCAACAGGCCAGGTTTGCAAGATAACTGAAATGCATCACAGGTGATATAATTTGCTGCTCAGGGATTGCAGTATTCTAGTCTGCATCTCACCAAGGTAATACTTAAAATCTGGCCTGTTAGTGGGTCCTGAGGACAGGAGTTGAGAACCACTGATGTAGAGGGTGAAAAGTCTGTTGCAGTTTAACAACACCCCTTATCTCTTGTACCTCTTGTGTCACTTCTTGGCCACATTGCCGAATGAAACCTGCACTTGGTAAGAGCAGTAAGGTCCCTTTCACACGGGCGCTCCGATCGGGTCCGCCTGTCAGTTTTTCAGACAGACCTGATCAGACGTTCCATTCTCCTATGGAGCGGCGGATGTCAGCAGTGACATGTCCACTGACACCCACTGCTATCTGATCCTCTGCGCCAAAACCAGACAGATGGAGGTCCTATTTTCTATCCGCCTGGCCGATCGGATCAGATGAAAACGGACAATTGGTCCGTTTTCATCCGATCTCCTCATAGAGAAGAACATGACTCTGTCCATCTGCTCAGTGGTCAGAGACGGACCTGTCATCTACCTGCTCAGCGGGGGTCAGCAGAGCTATCCCCCACTGAGCAAGCAAATTCCACAGAACAGAGGCGCCTGTGTGAAAAGGGCCTAACAGCCTTAAAGAGGAAGTAAACCCTGATGGGTTTTACTTTCTCTTTATTTCCCTGCAAAGGTAAAGCATAATGGGCTACTATGCATCGCATAGTAGCCCATTATGTGTCACTTACCTGAAACCGAAGCCTGCGAAGTCACCGATGTCCCCACTTGCAGCGAGCGTCCATCTTCACCCCTCTTCCTTCCGGGGTAGCGAACTCCGGCTCTGTGACTGGCCGTAGTCACGTGACGTCACTTCCGCACATGCGTGCGGGAGCTGCCAGTGAAGGCATGACCTCCTTTAGAAACGGCATGATCGCCGTTTCTAAAGTGCACATGCACCGTAGACATCGGCGCACGTCTCTATTGTAAATATCTCCTAAACCGTGGAGGTTTAGGAGATATTTCCAGCACCTACAGGTAAGCCTTAATCTAGGTTTACCTGTAGGTAAAAGTGGCTATG
Organism: Rana muscosa; assembly: GCA_029206835.1. Taxonomy (NCBI): domain Eukaryota; kingdom Metazoa; phylum Chordata; class Amphibia; order Anura; family Ranidae; genus Rana; species Rana muscosa. Next base: position 107,617,625 of record CM055126.1, on the reverse strand, counting down.
AGACCAGCGATTTGTGCGAGTAGTCCGCATTGTCCTGGAGTGATGAGATCAGGCTGATAGTATCTGCTTATAGCATTTTCTATTATGAGGGGTGCCCCAAAAGTTTGCAACCCGACATGGAAGAAGTGCGCACACAGACATGAAACTTTATCACAGCACCAAGTCACTCTCTCAAATGTTTGGGACTAAAATGGCGCATACGCGGTATACAGTTTTTTTTTTAAGCCCGGGTCTTATATTAATTTTGGCAACAAAAGACACAGTGGAGCTTATTTTCGGGGGAAGGTCTTACCATGTAATATGCTGTCTTCTCTTCCCCTCTCCCTCCCTGCCTGTCAGTAATCCCCAGTATGAAGGGAGTTAAGATGCTTGTAAAATCCTATAATCCACTCTATTACAGTAGTATATAATGTACAATGTGTGTGTTTCTGTAATATAATTGTGCCAAATACCTTCTTTATAGCGCCACTCTGTTGTAGTGGGCGCGAGATCCCCCGCTGACAGCTGGGAGAAGAGGAGAACAGCGGGAGATCAGCTGAGTGCCGAGCACCGCTGTACCAAAGGTATTTGGTACAATTATATTACAGAAACGCACTCGTACATTATATATATCAGGGCTTGACAAATTTGCTTGGAATCTAGGTGCCAACTAAAAAGTTAGGAGCCAGGAACGGGGCCCGTCCCGCCGAGCTCGCGCGCAGAAGCGAACGCATACGTGAGTAGCGCCCGCATATGAAAGCGGTGTTCAAAACACACATATGAGGTATCGCCGCGATTGGTAGAGCAAGAGCAATAATTCTAGCCCTAGACCTCTAACTCAAAACATGCAACCTGTAGAATTTAAACTTCGCCTATGGAGATTTTAAAGGGGAAAAGTTAGTCGCCATTCCACGAGCAGACGCAATTTTGAAGCGTGACATGTTGGGTATCAATTTACTCAGTGTAACATTATCTTTCACAATATAAAAAAAATTGGGCTAACTTTACTGTTGTCTTATTTTTTTAATTAAAAAAAGTGTATTTCTCTTACCATCCATGGACTGACACGGTGTCTCTTTACACTTTACACGTGGGTTATGTCCCTGCTTGCAGGAGAAGACCTAGGCAGAATGTGAGATGTTATACATACATTCTAAAAGCCAGAGCTGAACAGCCCCACCCAGGGGGCGGTCCCTCCGGACATAACCCTCCCACTACAGTCAGCAGACTTCAGTTTTTTTCTGCCTAGCAGAAGGAGAAGACGTGGCTCTCTCAGGAGCCAGTCTCCTGACCTATTTTTATTCCTTTTCTGGAATTCTTTTTTATTTTATTTTTGAGAATCTTCTATCAACTGTCGGCTGGGCAACAGGTTGGGTACAAGATATCCTCGTAGTCTTCCCTGTCCGACCATCGAGCGTGCTGATCCTCGCCTTGTGTGCGTGAGACTCAGTTCACGACAGGCCCCATGACTCCAGGGGTGGCCGGGTTTGCTTTCATGCTCCCACGGTCCTCTCAAGACTGAACAGTTCCTGACTGACTGTATCTTTCGCGGTGGACCGGGCCGACAGCTACTCAGTACTGCACTGTGATAGTCCTGTCAGAAACACACCAGTGGGTCCCTCAGGGGACGGGTAAGTAGTCTCTCCTGCCTGCAGGTGAGTACAAAAAGCTGTGTGTTTCTCTGTGGGGGATTTTCCCTGTCTCCCCCTGTATTTCATTGTCACTCTCTGTCACCATTGCTGGCGCTGTGCTGTGTGGGGTGCCTGGGGGTCACACTGTTCTTGGAGGGGCTAATGCTGGTCTGCAGATATGCTTGGGGCCTTTTTTTGTGTGTTTTGGGGCCTGAGCGCCGAGTGGCGCTGTGTGTGTGCTGTTTGTTTCACTTTTGCTGAGTCATGGCGGCCATCTTGCCGCGGATCGCCTCAGTGAAGTGCGGCGGCCATTTTCTTGTAGCCCGCGCGCTCTTCAGCACTAGTTTTGGCCTCTAGCGCTGCTGTAACAGCGCGAATCTCCTCACAATCTCCTCACAGCTCACCAGCGCTGACACAGCGCGGTACAGACAGCGGAACTGAGCGGTCCCTGGTCCGGTTTGGTGAGTCCCCTGGGCGCCCCCTCCTCAGTCAGCACAGCCTGTGGGTGGACTTTTTATCTGAGGAGTCTCAGAGGGGGGCAATATGGAGTCTCTGTCACCAGCTTCCCCTAAATGTCAGTGGACAACAGGCAGTGCTTCAGCACCTGCGGTCCCTAGGGACCAGTTGTGGGCAGTCCTGGAATCATTTCTGACCAGGATGGAAGCTGTGTGCAAGCGCAAGGGAACAAAAAAGCGCCCTCTCCCCACTTTACTTCATGAGGGCAGTGCGCTGATTCAGATATGGGCCTAGCCACTACCGCTCAGGACCCTAGTTCTGAATGTATTGGATGGTTTTGAACAGGACATTCCTTATGAGGAAAACTCCAGTTCTGAGTCAGTAAATGACAGGGCGCTTGTTAGTGTACTCATGACTGCGGTGAGGGACACTCTCAAGCTAAGATGCTGCGGATGCAGAACCTCAGGCGGATACACTCTCCTTTGGTTCTTTTAAGGCCAGGCCTTCTAAAGAGGTTTTTCCATATGTACTTTCTTTGAACAGCTCATTGATGAGGTCTGGGAAAAGCCGCAGAAGAATTTTTTATGGTCCCGCGGCGTTTGTCTATCAGATACCCCTTGAAGATGCCCTACTTAAAAAGTGGGCTTCTCCCCCAGGGTCGACCCTCCAGTCGCCCGGTTGAACAAGGCCATCACTCTCCCGATGGAGGGGACTCCTGCATTTGAGGACCCCACTGACAGGAGGTCAGAAGTGGTGAGCAGAGCCATGTTTGCCTTGTTGGGATCCGCCCTACGGCCTGTGGTAGCGGCGACCCTTGTGTCTTAAACACTTACAGGTTGGGCAAAAATGTTGCACCTAGCTGTACAGGAGCATAATCTTCCTCCAGACACAGTTGCTCTGGCCCACCAACTGGTTCAGGGCCTGGTTTATGTGTGCGACGCCACGTTGGACGCGGCCCCTTTTAATATCCAGGGCCTCTGTCTCGGCGGTGGTATTGCGTCGTCTTATCTGGTTGAAGTGCTGGTCTGCTGACCTAGCCTTAGGAAGCTCCTGACGGATCTACCATTTAAAGGTGGTAGACCTTTCGGTGCTGCTCTGGATGACATCGTCATGGATGTCATGGGAGGTAAAAGCACTCTTCTTCCTTAGACTAGCAAGAGTGAGGAGGCCCGCCGCAAACAGGGGCCTTCCTTTCCAGCAAAACGGGGTTTTTTCGTCAGTCAGAGTCCACGGGTAGGTCCTCTCAGACTGACGGCAGTGCGGCTGGTGGGCACAAGTGCCCCTGGGTGCGTAAGCCGAACAAGCGGCTCCCAAGCCCGCCTCCGCGTGAAGTCTTGCCTCCGCCCGACTCTGGGGTGGGGGGACGACTTCGCAGGTCACGAATCGGTGGTCCTCCCGAATCTCCGACTGGTGGGTGTGCGAGGTGGTCACCTCAGGATACAGGATAGTATTCCGATCCTGGCCCCCAGACAGATTCTTTCCCTCGAATCTTCCTCTCCTTCCTACCTGTCGGGCAGCCCTCTTGGGGGCTGTACAGGATTTGATCAGGTCCGGAGTGATTGTGCCGGTTCCGTCACAGGAGAGTTTTCAGGGATTCTACTCGAATCTGTTTGTCGTCCCAAAAATAGGACGTGGTTCGACCTATCCTGGACCTCAAGGCCCTGAATGCCTTCGAGAAGGTGCAGAAATTCCGCATGGAATCCATTCGCATGGTGATCGCTACACTCCACCAAAGGGATTTTCTTCTGGCGTCCTTGGACTTCAAGGACGCCTACTTGCATGTTCCGATCTGCGCAAGTCACCAGAAGTTTCTGCGCTTGCGATCAGCGAAGTCCACTATCGATTGTGGCTCTTCCTTTTGGCCTAGCCTCAGCACCAAGGGTGTTCACCAAGGTGCTTGCTCCGGTTCTAGCCTTCTGTTACAGTGAGGTATTGCTGTCGTGGGCTGTCTGGACGATCTTCTGCTAAGAGCAGAAAGTGGCTCAGACTTAGAGGAAAGGTGACTATCGTCAATTAGACCCTCAGGGACTTCGGGTGGTTCCTGAACATTCAGGAGTCAGTCCTGGTCCCGACTCAGTGTCTGGAGTATCTAGTTCTGATTCTGGACTCCTTGGAGGCAAAGGTATCCTACCTCTGGAGAAGTTGCTGACACTTCAGTCTGCGGTGCGGGTGCTGACATCCCGAAAATGGTTGTCAATCCGTTTTTTTGCATGAGAGTCCCGGGACTCGTGGTGGCCTCCTTCGCGGCCGTTCCGTATGCCCAATCACACACCAGGGCATTGCAGAAGGAGATCTTGTCCACCTGGGACAAATCCCCGTTGTCCTTGGATCTTCAGATCCAGGTGATTCACCTGGTCAGGGCGCCCCTGACATGGTGGTTGAGATCCTCGGCTCTTCGGTCCGGAAAGTCGTTCCCCTCCCATCCAATGGACGGTACTCACGACGGACACCAGCCTGACGGGCTGGGGTAGAGTCTGGGGAGTCCTGTCGGCTCAAGGCCTTGGACTCCGGACGAGCCCGTTTACCAATCACTGTTCTGGAAATACGGGCCATCGGACTGTGTCTCTCCTCAGGTCGGAGAGAGTACGGGGTCGCTCCATCAGGAGCCAGTCGGACAACGCCACGGCGGTGGCGTATGTAAACCATCAAGGGGGGACTCGGAGCTCAGCTGCGGCTTCCGAGGTAGTCCGTATCCTGAAGTGGGCCGGAAGAAACGTGTCGGCTCTGTAGGCCATTTACATTCTGGGCATAGACAATGGGCAGGCGGACTATCTGATTCGCCAATCGCCGGACCAAGAAGAGTGGTCCTTGCATATTTCAACTCCTTTGCCGACGGTGGGGCACGCCGGATGTGGACCTGATGGCCTCTCGACTCAATCGCAAGGGTCGAGGTTGTGGCCAGATCCAGGGATCCTTGGGCGATGCCTCGGATGCGTCGGTGGCCCCATAGGGTCCTTATCGCCTGATATAAACTCTGGTGATCCTAATTGTTCCGGATTGGCCTCAGCATCACTGGTACGCTGATCTGGTATGTCTCGTCGCGGACGTTCCCTGGCGGTTGCCGATGAGGGAGGACCTTCAGTCTCAAGGTCCTATGTTTCATCCGGCTTACAGTCTCTGGCTTTAACGGCAGGGCTGTTGAAAGCCAGGTGTTGAGGGACCGAGGTCTCTCGTACTCGGTCATTTTGACCATGTTAAGGACACGGAAGTCTTCCTCCAAGCAGATCTATCACCGTGCCTGGAAAGCTTATATCGCCATATGCGAAGCGCTGGACTGGCGTCCTCGGACGTATTCCGTCCCCAGAATCCTGCGTCCTCTGCAGTGTGGAGTGACCCAAAAGCTTGCTTTGAGTACTATCAAGGATCAGATTTCGGCCTTGGCCGTCTTCTTTCAGCGACCTCTAGCGGGTCATTTCTTGGTTAGCACCTTGTGTTGGGGGTTCGCCATGTGCTCCCTCCTGTCAAGCCTCCTCTCCCACCGTGGGATCTGAAGTTGGTGCTCTCTGTCCTCCAGGAACCTCCTTTTGGGAATATCCGGGATATTCCCCTCTTGTCTTGTCTCAGAAGGTGGCCTTTTTAGTGGCAATCACTTCTGTTAGACACTCGTCAGAGTTGGCGGCTTTGTCCTGCAAGTCGCCATATTTAGTCATCCATAAGGATAAGGCGGTGTTGCATCCGTGACCTTCCTTTTTGCCAAAGGTGGTGTCGACCTTTCACCTACATGAGGACATTGTCCTCCCTTCCTTGTGTCCTCACCCATCGCATCCCAGAGAGTTTGCGCTGCACATATTGGATGTGGTACAAGCCTTACGGGTGTACCTGTCTGCTACTGCTTCTATTCGAAAGTCCGACTCACTGTTTGTGACTGTCTCTGGTCCATAACAGGGCCAAGCGGTTTCGTCTGCCATCATTTCTAGGGGAATCAGACAAACCGTCATTCAAGCCTATGCTCTCAAAGGGCGGGCACCTCCCTTTCCGGTTACGGCGCATTCCACCAGGGCAATTGGTGCTTCCTGGGTTTTCCGACATCAAGCGTCGGTTGCACAAGTGTGCAAGGCGGCGACCTGGTCGTCTGTTCATGCCTTTTAAGTTTTATAAGGTTAATGTGGCTGCATCTCCGGATGCTTCCTTCGGCCGCAGGATGCTGCAGGCCGATGTTTAAAGTTGCGACTCCTCCGTTGAGGAGCTCTGCCTTCTTGGAGTGAAGTTTTTGGTTTTTCCATTTATACTGCTCCCATCCCTCTTGACACTGCTTTGGGACATCCCACGTGTAAAGTGTAAAGAGACACCGTGTCAGTCCATGGATGGTAAGAGAAAATAGGATTTTTTGTACTCACCGTAAAATCCTTTTCTCTGACATCCATGGACTGACACGGCACCCACCCTTCCTTTTTAAGTTTGTACTGCTTTGTTACGAACTGAAGTCTGCTGACTGTAGTGGGAGGGTTATGTCCGGAGGGACCGCCCCCTGGGTGGGGCTGTTCAGCTCTGGCTTTTAGAATGTATGTATAACATCTCACATTCTGCCTAGGTCTTCTCCTGCAAGCAGGGACATAACCACGTGTAAAGTGTAAAGAGACACGTGTCAGTCCATGGATGTCAGAGAAAAGGATTTTACGGTGAGTACAAAAAATCCTATTTTTTACCCAAAAAAAGTGCGCTTGTAAGACTGCTGCGCAAATACGTTGTGACAAAGTATTGCAATGACCACCATTTTATTCTCTAGGGTGTTAGAATAAAAAATATATATAATGTATAATGTTTGGGGGTTCTAATTAGAGGGAAGGAGATGGCAGTGAAAACAGACAGGGAAAGCTCCATTAGCATTGCTCGTTGTCTTGTCATACCAACGGCCACCACAAGATGGCGCCAGATCACAGAAGGAAGCATAGGCCTGCAGAAGGCCGCAAAGCTGCAGTCTCAATTACCGGCCGACGCGGCCCGACACGATCGCGTGGCGGGGGGGGGGGGGGGGCGCTAATTCTAGTCGCAATGGCGCCCTGGCGCCCGGGTTTTGTCAAACCCTGATGTGTGTATAATAAATCTATATATATATATATATATATATATATATATATATATATATATACACACATACTACTGTAATAGAGTGGATTATAAGCTTTTACAAGTATTTTAAACTAGGGCTTATTTCCGTGGTAACAGTAGGTCCTATTTTCAGGGTAGGTCTTATTTCCCGGGAAACACGGTATGTACAGCACTCTGTCAACCTCTCCCAACAGCCATGATCTGCCTGCCTTGCATGGAGAAGCACAGATACCTAGTGATGATTTTTAAATAATTTTATCAATACCTCAATGAGGAGAAAAGAGGACCAAGAAAGGCAAAGTATCCAAGGTCCATAAATATTGGGACACAGACACAATTCTAATCTTTTTGGCTCTATACACCACCACAATGGATTTGAAATGAAACGAACAAGATGTGCTTTAACTGCAGATTTTCAGCTTTAATTTGAGGGTATTTACATCCAAATCAGGTGAACGGTGTAGGAATTACAACAGTTTGTATATGTGCCTCCCACTTTTTTAAGGGACCAAAAGTAATGGGACAATTGGCTGCTCAGCTGTTCCATGGCCAGGTGTGTGTTATTCCCTCATTATCCCATTTACAAGGAGCAGATAAAAGGTCCAGAGTTAATTTCAAGTGTGCTATTTGCATTTGGAATCTGTTGCTGTCAACTCTCAATATGAGATCCAAAGAGCAGTCACTATCGGTGAAGCAAGCCATCATTAGGCTGAAAAAAACAAAACAATCCAATCAGAGAGATAGCAAAAACATTAGGTGTGGCCAAATCAACTCTTTGGAACATCCTTAAAAAGAAAGAACGCACTGGTGAGCTCAGCAACACCAAAAGACCCGGAAGACCACAGAAAACAACTGTGGTGGATAACCGAAGAATTCTTTCCCTGGTGAAGAAAACACCCTTCACAACAGTTGGCCAGATCAAGAACACTCTCCAGGAGGTAGGTGTATGTGTGTCAAAGTCAACAATCAAGAGAAGACTTCACCAGAGTGAATACAGAGGGTTCACCACAAGATATAAACCATTGGTGAGCCTCAAAAACAGGAAGGCCAGATTAGGGTTTGCCAAACAACATCTAAAAAAGCCTTCACAGTTCTGGAACATCCTATGGACAGATGAGACCAAGATCAACTTGTACCAGAGTGATGGGAAGAGAAGAGTATGGAGAAGGAAAGGAACTGCTCATGATTCAAAGCCTACCACCTCATCAGTGAAGCATGGTGGTGGTAGTGTCATGGCGTGGGCATGTATGGCTGCCAATGGAAATGGTTCTCTTGTATTTATTGATGATGTGACTGCTGACAAAAGCAGCAGGATGAATTCTGAAATGTTTCGGGCAATATTATCTGCTTATATTCAGCCAAATGCTTCAGAACTCATTGGACGGCGCTTCACAGTGCAGATGGACAATGACCCGAAGCATACTGCGAAAGCAACCAAAGAGTTTTTTAAGGGAAAGAAGTGGAATGTTATGCAATGGCCAAGTCAATCACCTGACCTGAATCCGATTGAGCATGCATTTCACTTGCTGAAGACAAAAGTGAAGGGAAAATGCCCCAAGAACAAGCAGGAACTGAAGACAGTTGCAGAAGAGGCCTGGCAGAGCATCACCAGGGATGAAACCCAGCGTCTGGTGATGTCTATGCGTTCCAGACTTCAGGCTGTAATTGACTGCAAAGGATTTGCAACCAAGTATTAAAAAGTGAAAGTTTGATTTATGATTGTTAATCTGTCCTAATACTTTTGGTCCCTTAAGTAGGAGGCACATATACAAACTGTTGTAATTCCTACACCGTTCACCTGATTTGGATGTAAATACCCTCAAATTAAAGCTGAAAGTCTGCAGTTAAAGCACATCTTGTTCGTTTCATTTCAAATCCATTGTGGTGGTGTATAGAGCCAAAAAGATTAGAATTGTCAATGTCCCAATATTTATGGACCTGACTGTATGTAGATTAAACTTCAGCTTTAAAAAGTACTTTTTCAAAAAAATTTAACTACATTGATCTTGGGAAACAAACCTATATATTGGGGTAGCGCAATAGTAATGGTCTGTGCATAATATTTTATAAAATGTAATTAAATTTATAGGCGCGTTGTAGAAGAGTGTCTAGTGGCAGGTAATACGGTGATAGAAGCCATTGTTGTAAACAAGGCCCTCATTCTACTGTTTCTAATACAGATAATTAGAAGGCATGCAGTACTCCATACTTGGTTAGCAATGATAAGTCTGCTACTGAGGGATAATTTATGAGAGCCTTTCAGCCTTATATATATGTTACAGTATAACAGCAGTGACAGTAGTAACTAGTCCAATTATTCTGTAAAGGGACAGACAATAAAACTGCTAATAGACCAAATTAAATGCAGTCTGTCCTCGCGTTACTTGAATAACCAGTTTTACGTCTAACATCCAAAACAAATAAACCTGCATGCGGTTTCCATTGCTGGAGTATCAGAATACAAACTCCTCTACAGCATACTCCACGTCTGATGTTCCCGCCATGGCGAAATAACTCCATATTTTTTTATACTATGTGACCACCCAGCCCCCGCTGTCACCTTATCTGCTGGCCACATTTACGTCCTATCACTAATCTCCCATTGAGGCTTTTGCTATTTAAGTAACAGACTGTTGAGGAACATCTCACGTAGATTATAGGATTGTCTCAGCAGGACCTTTATCCCTTAAATGTGTTTAACACTTCTTCTGCTGCAGTCATATGCCTCATAATGCCATAAAACGCTTAGCTATGGTCCTATGAAACATCATATTTTTGAAAGAAGTAAAAAAATGTATTAACACACACACACACACACACACACACACACACACACACACACACACTTCATGATATTGTAAAAGCATCTCCAATATATTGCTTGTATCCACAAAATGCCTCAACCCATGGGGTTTGATGAGAGTAAGGCTAGCCATACACGCAGGGCCACTGATGGGGCAGTGATGCTGACCTTCCTGTGCCAGGCCCGGGCCCCATCATTTCAAAAGGGGGGGCCCAGGCACCTGCTGAGTGTGACTCTTGTGCAGCGCTTTTGCCCCCCCCCCCTTAGGCTGCGCTGCAGGAGGATAGGTTCTAGTATCTGCCCCTTCCATCTCCTGTGTGCCTCACCTTCCCCACAGTGATGCCAGCTTTCCTCCTCTCCTCTCCTCAGCAGCTGCTATAGCTTCACACCAACGCACTGCAGCCATGTTGCAGGGCACTTGCAGAGCTGCGCTATTTATTTGAATCGGTCTTGTTTAATGAGGGTAGAATTTCTGTCATGGCTGCAGAGCATCGCTCCCATGTAATTTGAGCAAAAATATAATTTGATATTGTCGGGGGGGAGGTAGGCTGTACGGGGCCCCGTGATTTCTAACCGCAGCCCTGCGTACACGATAAGTTTTCTCCAATTCAGATCCACAGTCTAAACAAGAGAAATTGCTCAATTTTCCCCATCCACACCAAATGGAGGAATCTCGCTGGCTGTTGTATTAAGACGGCCACAGGACCTGTGTCTGTCTGAATACCGGAACAGTGACTGCAGCTGATTGGATGCAGTCACTATTTTCCTGACAGTTCTCAAACCAGTACTTTTATATTATGGGTTGACTAATATCGTTTTTTCAGGGCCGATACTGATTTTTTTTTTTTTTTTGGCTGCCTGTCAGGCCGATAGCCGATATTGGGTGCCGATATTCTGTAGATTTTAACTTTTTTTATTTTTACACTGTCCTTTTTTATAATGTAAACCTCCTTTGTGACAGTAATTGGAAGCCCAGGTACGTACTCCTTATGGAGGGATCTGGGGTCTATAAGAACCCAAACCCCACCCCTGCTCTTGAAAATATTCAAAACGTCAAGATCTGCGTTTTTAAAAATGTCTATTTTTTTAAAAACTGGTGCCTTAAGGATGCCAATAAATCCGGAAGTGATGTTATGACATCGCTTCCGGGTTACTAGATCAAAGACCCAAACAAAGCCGATCTGCTTTGTTTGGTCTTCGGCCAGCCAGCGGACGTGCCGGCTGGTCCCTCGGGCCTCCCGGTGGGACGCGAGACCTAGGCGGGGGGGGGGGGGGGCTTGGGTAATTGAATTGTCCCTTCCTGCTGCTTGCAATAACAGCTGAGCATTACCCCGGTAGAACCCCTTAAAGCAATATTGGTAACTTCGGTAAGTTTTTTTACCGATGCTTCAAAAAAAGTGAATATCGGCCGCACTGATAATCGGTCAACCCCTATTTTATAGTGCCATCAGTATATGCATTACGTTACATATACATTGAGTGCAGGGACTGATGTGAATGTACAATGAGCTTACAATCTAAGGTTCCTAACTCATACATACACATACTAGGGCTAATTTAGACAGGAGCCAATTAACCGACCAGCATGTCTTTGGAGTGTGGGAGGAAACCGGCACAAGGAGAACATGCAACCTATGTGCAGGTAGTGCCATGGTTGGGATTTAAACCCACAACCCTAGTGCTAAGCAGATGTGCTAACCACTAAGTCAAGCCAGGTGGTGCCAGCAGGGCTGCCCACAGCTTGAATTTAGAGCCCTTTATGGCCAAGTTGAATGTGCTGCCCCCCCAGTCCCATAATGCAAAGCTTGGTGCGGTGTAGAGGCTTTGGGGTGAGCACAAGCATACAGATATCAACTTCATGAATGAGCTATTAACTTGCAGTATTTTTTTTCTTTAAATGAGGACGAACAAAGAAGGTTATTAAAACATTTCTTCTGAAAGAAGTGATTTTGCTTTCTAGAACATATGATGCACTCTATACACAATACATGACAAAGATGAACATGCATAGTATACGTAGTAGTGAGCCCCTGTGCATCAATGCGTTTCGCTCTCTAGCTTCATCAGGACACACTCAGGGGTTGTTGGAGGAAACTGGTCTCACTATCTTGCAAGGGAGTCCATGGAAGTTCATCTCACCCATTAGGCCTCAAGTATCATCATATAAAGTGTCTCAGGTACGTAGGTCTTCATAACAAAGAGCCAGTGCCAAGTAGCACCTATGATGACAATATTGGCAGGTGGAAAGACTCCGAGACAAAAATAGGATGAGCGGAGGGGGGGGGGGGGGTATGGCCTTGAGAGCCAGCAGCCCTAATAGTCTAGACATACATCTAAAGCCAGCCACATATACATGAATACTCAGCAGAGAGCCCAGACTGCAATCAGCAAAACAGAAGTCAGATTAGGTCAGGTTCATTAGTCCATCAAAGCCATCATAATTAGTAGTCCATCCAGCATACCCCCCAGAGAACGTGGTGAACGTGCGATTCCACCTACCAATATTGTCAACATAGGTGCTACTTGGCACTCTGAGCCACTGGCTCTTTGTTATGAATACCTAAGTACCTGAGATACCGTATATACTCGAGTATAAGCCGACCCGAATATAAGCCGAGGCACCTAATTTTACCACAAAAAACTGGGAAAACGTATTGACTCAAGTATAAGCCTAGGGTGTCCATCTGCATGCCTCACTGTGCCTCACTTTGCCTCACTGTGTCCATGTCAATGCCTCACTGTGTCCATGACTAGACTGATGTTTAACATAGGAGTCTATGGAAGGGGTGCCCGGGTTTGAAAAATCAGTGCTCCCCGGTTGTAGGTCCCCCAGACAAAAAACTTTGCACACTTAAGCCCCGTACACCCGATCGGTTTAACTGATGAAAACCGTCCGATGGATTGTTTTCATCAGACAAACCGATCGTGTATGGGACCCATCGGTCTTTTTTCCATCGGTAAAAAATAGAACATGTTTTAAAATTATCCGATGGATAAAAAACCGATAGCAAATTCCGATCGTCTTTGGGCAAGTCCATCGGATAAAAAACCCACGCATGCTCAGAATCAAGTCGACGCATGCTCAGAAGCATTGAACTTCCTTTTTCTCGGCTCATCGGAGTGTTTTACGTCACCCCGTTTGGGACAGTCGGTTTTTTGACTGATGGTGTGTAGGCAAGACTGATGGAAGTCGGCTTCATCGGATTTCCGATGGACAAAACCATTGGATTAGAATCCATAGGATATCTGATCGTGTGTACAGGGCTTAAGAGGAGAAATGGGGCTACATGTGTGGCAAGTTTCGGGTCCAGGGGACCTACGACCAGCCGGTACCAGATCCCCAAAGTCACTGGAGAAATGACTGTTTAACATGGGAGTCTATGGAAGGGGTGCCCGGCTTTGAAAAATCGGTGCTCCCCAGCTGTAGGTCCCCCGGACAACAAACTTTGCACACTTGTAGAGGAAGAGGCTACATGTGTGCCAAGTTTGGGGTCCAGGGGACCTACGGCCGGCCGGTACCGGGTCCCCAAAGTCCTGGAGATCAGGCGCAAAAAGATGACTCGAGTATAAGCCGAGAGGGGCATTTTAAGCACAAACAAATGTGCTGAAAAACTCGGCTTATACTCAAGTATATATGGGACTTTATATGCTGATACTTGAGGCCTAATGGGTGAGATTACCTTCCATGGACTCCCTTGCAAGATAGTGAGACCTGTTTCCTCCAACAACCCCTGAGTGTGTCCTGATGAAGCTAGACAGCGAAACGCGTTGATGCACAGGGGCTCACTACTACGTATACGATGCATGTTCATCTTTGTCATGTATTGTGTATAGAGTGTATCATATGCTTTTAACCCTTTATCCTTTTTTGCTCTTCTGTACCATGTATTGTTATAAATAAAATATGTTTTTTATACTTGCTACTGTCCATTGTGCCTCCAAAGTCCAACCCTTTTGATGTTAAAGTGGTTCTAAAGTCTAAACATTTTTTACCCTAATGCATTCCCTGCATTAAAGCGCAGCTCCACCCTAAAGTGGAACTTCCGCTCATCTGAACCCTCCCCCCTCCGGTGTCACATTTGGCACCTTTCAGGGGGGGGGGTGCAGATACCTGTCTAAGACAGGTATTTGCACCCACTTCCGGGAGTCCACTCTGCGGGGATCTGCGGGTATTGCGTCACTTACCGCTCCCCCCATTGTGTTCTGGGAAACGCGCGGCTCCCAGAACACAGCGGGGACCAGTGAGCTTGGCGCAGCGCAACTCGCGCATGCGCCGTAGGGAACCGGGCAGTGAAGCCGCAATGCTTCACTTCCTGGTTCCCTCACAGAGGATGGTGGTGGGGGCAGCAGAGTGACGAGCGATTGCTCGTCTTCTGCTACCGACGTCGCTGGACTCCAGGACAGCTAAGTGTCCATATATTAAAAGTCAGCAGCTGCATTATTTGTAGCTGCTGGCTTTTAATATTTTTTTTACAGTGGAGCTCCGCTTTAAGATAAAAAAAAAAAACATCCCACTACTTGTTGTGCCACCTCCCTAAACACTTACCTGACTCCTCCACCGACCCAGCGCTGTCCCATCTGCAGAAGCTGTGCTTTCTCTTCTTGCTTTCACAGGACACACTGAGAGCAGTAGAAACCATTGGCTCCTGCTGCCGTCAGTCAAAGCCTGTGATGATGGGTGGGGCTTACTGGTGCCACCTATGCAGCCCAGCTCAGGAGCCTGCCCACATGTGTGCCCCCCTTAGCACATGGCTTTCTGGTGTGGAGGAGGGGAGAGCGCTGGTGGGAACCCCAAAAGAGGAGGTAAGGGAACGCTCAGTGCAAATACCATATCACTTTAAGCCATTTTATCAAAATGTTTTTTCTCGTTTCCAATTAGCAAAACAATGAGCGGTGAGCGGCTGAAAAGGTTTCTGAAGTTCCACAATGACTCCTGGAGGTCACCGTGTGATTGAGCTGCTGCTGAACTTGCTCTTTCTTCCTTTATATCGCTGACCTCTGGCTGGGGCCCAGTTAATAATTATCAGGGGCCCGAAAGTTAAATACTATCAGGATTCCTGCCTTGAAGTGGAAGGAGAACTATTAACTCTTGTGGTACAGGTAATCTCAGCCTACTGAGAAGAATAGGATCCTGTTCACAGTAATATCTGTGGCTTTCAGTGTGGAGAAGATCATACCATGGACTACGTTTCTTATTTATTGTATCCGAATACACTCCAACAATGCCCAATGTCTTTGTGGTGCCCTTAGGGCCCCTTTCACACTTTTTGGGTTTTTTAATGTTTGTAAAGCGAAACAACGCATGTCATAAGAAACTGTGTTATCCAATGAGACTTCTCAGATCTGCTGTTGGAAAAGTGAGACATGCCCATTTTCTGTGCATTTTCATTTGCTGTGATGCCCAATGGAATAATAGAAATGTGCTGCATCACAATTCATCTACTAAAAAATTGTCAAAGCCGGCATGGGTAGATGTGAAACTTCACATGCTGAAATGCATGTGTCCTCAATGGCAGTGTAGAAGACGGAGCCTGTTCAGCTATGGGTGCCGCACAACATTTTTGAAAATAGTCCATTTTGAGACCCACAGAAGTCAATGGGAACATGTGAAAGTGCATGTATGATGTATTCTGCATGCATTTCCAGCCTCTGGCAACCAGCCTAAAAAAAGTTTTTAACCCATGAAAATGGAAGCAGAAAGGTGTGAACCTCATTTTAGACCAGGTGAACATCTATGGTCCGTATTTTAGTGCTTTTTTTTAACGCCCATTGTAGCGATTTGACACATGGTTTCATTGTGTGTTTTGGTGTGTTTCTAATTCACCAACACACGTTTTCATGTGGTATTCCGTTTTTGGTTTGTCCGATGTGGATTGATTTTCTACAGTGACATCATTGTTGTGGACTTTGGAAGGATCTACTTCCAGGCGCTGGCGAGGCACGAAAATGCTTAAAAACGCAACATACGTAAATGCATACATTGACTATTGTGGATTGGCCTCTGGCTGATTGAAAAAAACAAAACAAAAACTGATTCATCTATGGCCAGGTTAATGTCATTGTAAACGAAAAGAAAAAGAACAAGGATGCACCAGCCTAGTGTATTGTCGTTAGGATAAATTAATTTAAAAACAATGTTAAAAGCTACTCACAAAAGTAGTAGAAAGGTTCGCCATGAACAAGTAGTTCCATAGGTGGCTGCAGCATGTAGAACCCAAAAACGCACCCCAACCGATCATGAAGGATGTGATAGAAGTCACTGCCGGCTAACGCGTTTCGAAGCGCAAAGCTTCTTCATCAGAGCCAAGCTTGGCTCTGATGAAGAAGATTTGCGCTTCGAAACGTGTTAGCCGGCAGTGACTTCTATCACATCCTTCATGATCGGTTGGAGTGTGTCTTTGGGTTCTACTTGCTGCAGCCACCTAGGCTTGTGCGCCCTTGTTCTTTTTGTTTACTACCAGGATACCCCTATCCATGAAGGGCAGCAAAGCCAGTGCCATCGTTACAAACTATTGATTGCTTGACGATCAACTCATGCGCAGGAGTGTTTTTCTGTTATCTAATGTCATTGTAAAGCCTGAGAGTTTTTTACATGCATGCATGCATGCATGAAGGTAAAAAACGTTCAGTATACAGCTCCCACCACAATCCCCCCCTAAGGCTGGGTTCACACTGCAGCATGCTCCGGCTCCTAGCAGGGGAGCCATCAATCACAGCCAGTGAAGGAGTGGGGGGACAGGGCCAAGCTGCATTCTGTGTGTACAGAGGCGGCTCAGGAATGAGCATGCACGAGTGCACCCATAGCAAGTGGCTTGCTATGGGGGCACTCAGTCAGGGGGAGGAGCCAGGATCGCCAATGGGTGACTTGAGAAGAAGAGGAACAAGGCTGCTGTCTGTAGGGAATTATAACATTTACAGACACATGCATGTGTAATATATAAATATATATATATATATAACACACACAAACACACACATATATACACACACACATACATACACACACACACACACACACACACACATATATATACATACATACATACATATACATATATATGTATATGTATATGTGTGTATATATATATATATATATATATATATATATATATAATATAATGTATGTATATGTGTGTATTTAAAAAAAAACACTACACCTTTTAATATCCATTTATAGCCCACCATAGATAAATCGAATCTTAGCTAGTTTCAGAGGCGTACTAAGGGGGGGGGGGGGGCGAGGGGGCGGGGCGCCCCGGGTACCACACACTGGGGGGGTGTCAGACCGGCACCCCCCTCTGCGATTGCACTAAACCCGCGGTGGCAGCGCCGCGGGTTTAGGCAGCGGCACACTGACAGGCAGAGAGACGCTGGCAAGCTAGCTACAGTGGCGAGAGAGGGGGGGAAGGGGTTGTGCGGGGGTGCAGAGTGACACCGCTGCACCTACCATCTCCTCTCGCGGCCGCGGGCTGCCTGTCTGTGTGATCCCGGATGTCACACAGGCACAGAGCAGCAGAGTGAAGCCACCTCCCCCTCCTCTCTGTTTATGTGTAAACAGGGGGAGGGGACCTGCGTGCATGTGCCGCTGCGCTTATCTGAGGTACTGAAGGGGGGTACACTGAACGAGGGGGGGGGGGTACACTGAACGAGGGAGGGTACATTGAAGGGGGCGCCTGCACTGAACGAGGGGGCGCCTGCACTGAACGAGGGGGCGCCTGCACTGAACGAGGGGGCGCCTGCACTGAACGAGGGGGCGCCTGCACTGAACAAAGGGGGCGCCTGCACTGAGCAAGGGGGCGCCTACACTGAGCGTGGGGGGCTACACTGAGCGAGGGGGGCTGCACTGAGCGAGGGGCGTCTGCACTGAGTGGGGGGGCTATGGGGGCTACACTGAACAAAGGGGTGTCTGCACTGAACGAGGGGGGCTACCCTGAACGAGGGGGGCTACACTGAGCGGGGGGAGGGGCTACACTGAACAAGGGGGCGTCTGCACTGAACAAGGGGGCGTCTGCACTGAACAAGGGGGCGTCTGCACTGAACGAGTGGGGGCTGCACTGAACGGGAGGGGCGTCTGCACTGAACGGGGGTCTGCATTGAAGGGGTGGATACACTGAAGAGGGGTCTGTGTAACATGCAGGGGGTCCAGAGCTGCAGGGGACTGTGTAATGTAAAGGGACCCAGAGGCGCAGGGTGCTGTGTAATGTAAAGTGGTCCAGAGATGCAGGGTGCTGTGTAATGTAAAGGGGTGCAGAGTCCTGTGTAATGTAAAGGGGTGCAGGGGGCTGTGTAATGTAAAGGGGTCCAGAGGTGCAGGGTGCTGTGTAATGTAAAGGGGTCCAGAAGGGCAGGGTGCTGTGTAATGTAAAGGGATCCAGAGGTGCAGGGGACTGTGTAATGTAAAGAGATCCAGAGGTGCAGGGGACTGTGTAATGTAAAGAGATCCAGAGGTGCAGGGGGATGTGTAATGTAAAGGGGCCCAGAGGGGCAGGGGACTGTGTAATGTAAAGGGGTCCAGAAGGGCAGGGGACTGTGTAATGTAAAGGGGTCCAGAAGGGCAGGGTGCTGTGTAATGTAAAGGGGCCCAGAGGTGCAGGGTGCTATGTAATGTAAAGGGGTCCAGAAGGGCAGGGTGCTGTGTAATGTAAAGGGGCGCAGGGTGCTGTGTAATGTAAAGGGGTCCAGAGATGCAGGGTGCTGTGTAATGTAAAGGGGTGCAGGGGGCTGTGTAATGTAAAGGGGTCCAGAGGTGCAGGGTGCTATGTAATGTAAAGGGGTCCAGAAGGGCAGGGTGCTGTGTAATGTAAAGGGGCGCAGGGTGCTGTGTAATGTAAAGGGGTCCAGAGGTGCAGGGTGCTATGTAATGTAAAGGGGTCCAGAGGTGCAGGGTGCTGTGCAATGTAAAGAGATCCAGAGGTGCAGGGGACTGTGTAATGTAAAGGGGCCCAGAAGGGCAGAGGGCTGTGTAATGTAAAGGGGTCCAGAAGCGCAGGGTGCTGTGTAATGTAAAGGGGCCCAGGGGTTGCAGGGTGCTGTGTAATGTAAAGGGGTCCAGAGATGCAGGGTGCTGTGTAACATAAAGGGGTGCAGGGGGCTGTGTAATGTAAAGGGGTCCAGAAGGGCAGGGTGCTGTGTAATGTAAAGAGATCCAGAAGTGCAGGGGGCTGTGTAATGTAAAGGGGTCCAGAAGGGCAGGGTGCTGTGTAATGTAAAGGGGCCCAGAGGTGCAGGGGGCTGTGTAATGTAAAGGGGCCCAGAGATGCAGTTGTGGAGAGGGGGTACACAGTAGTGACAAATAAATATTAAAGGATGCAGAGGTATGCCGGGGGCACAGTGTGGTGTTTTTACATTTTAATGTGGGGGGGGGGTGCCAGATATAGGATCCGCCCCAGGTGCCAAATGCTCTAGGTACGCCCCTGGCTAGTTTAGCAGGGTACAGCAGAGATTTGGTCGATCTATGGGCAGGCTGGTCATGCTGAAGTCCACCCATCGATCGACTTCAGTACAACCAGCCTGTTTTTTTTGCACGTGATTACTGCCGGTGGCTATAGCTGCTAGCAGTAATCGTGTCCTGCCACTAGGGAAACTTGTGGTTGCAGGAACGAATATTGCATCATCTATGGCTTGCTTACAGTGGTTGCAAAGGCCACAAGGTTTTTTAAAAAAGCAGGAAGTTAAAAAACTGTGTGCAGCAGCCCCCCTAATACTTACCTGAGTCCCCTCTCAATCGCACGCCTGTTTTTTAGCGAGAGCCATTGACTGCTGTCAATCACGGGCAGTGAGCCAATCAGGAGATGGAGGGGGCGGGGTCGAGCTGGGGCTCCGTGTGTGAATGGACACAC
The DNA here is from genome assembly GCA_029206835.1 of Rana muscosa. Taxonomy (NCBI): domain Eukaryota; kingdom Metazoa; phylum Chordata; class Amphibia; order Anura; family Ranidae; genus Rana; species Rana muscosa. The sequence continues at coordinate 107,597,868 of CM055126.1, read as the reverse complement.
AGAGCCGCGGGTCGGGAGCTCACCTGCCTGGGTGCACCCACAGCAAGCTGCTTGCTGTGGGTGCACCCGGCAGGAGCCAGGAGCGCCGGCGTGGGACCTGAGAAGAGGAGGATCTGGGCTGCTCTGTGCAAAACCATTGCACAGATCAAGGTAAGTATAACAACATGTTTTGTCATTTAAAAAAACAAACAAACAAGACTTTAATATCGCTTTAAGGCTTTATTCACACAATTGTAAAAAACACATATATGCAGTACAAGTGTTTTTTTTAATTGGGGATCTGAATGCAGCTGCTTTGTTTTCGTTCATTCATTTCATTCACCACTCCATTCACATGGGTATGTAAACATGAGCTGCTTTCGTATTTAGAATCCAAAAATCTGCATCTAAGAACATGTGCTTTACATGTAAATTTAAGTCTAAATATAGGGGAACAATAAATGATCATAAAAACAAGGTATGTACACATACGCGTCAATACGCATTTAAACGCATCTGTACAAGTATTTTAAAGATAACGCAGGAGCTGCAGTAAAATGTTAGCGGTTGTGTCAATGTAGCCTAAGATATAAGGGCTTATTTACACCGCTGTCTCTGCGTTCAGTGTGTGGTTTATATGCTTTCTATGTTTTTTAGGGGAGGGGGTCCGAGTTGTTTGCGGTGCATTCACTAGTAAAAAAAAGGCAGCATGCTATACTTTTTATTTTTGCTATTTATTTATTTATTTTTTAAACACGTGAAAATGCTGCAGTGTTGTTAACTAGGCTGATGATTGAAATCCATTCATTTTTCCTGCACATGCGATCAGCTGCATTTGGTGTAAAGGGGCCGATGTTTGGAATGCTGGGCATTGGGGAAGAATGTTTGACATGACAGTCCAGTGTTGCTTGTGTAGAGTGAGTGTGAGTTGTCTTTGCACAGGATCTCCTGTAATACTCCGCCTGGAGGGAGTTACTGCTACGCCCAGCCAGCACTCTGCAAACGGTCTGTGTCTAGCACTGCAAAGGACTTCCTGAAAGTCCCTCAGGGGCTCATGGCTTCATTCCATGGGATAATTGTGGATCCACATTGCAGTGTGTAAGGGGGGCGCTTGCTATGATAGGAGGATCTATTCCTGGGGCTTCAATCCTCCGGCTTCCTGTCCTGTCCTCAGACAACATCAGGTAATGACTTCTTCTATGAGTGTGTAACGGCTTTACCATGCTATGATTGCTGTGAGTTCTTTATACCTTGTAATACATTTCCTTCCATTTGATACAAGATGTCTTATAGAGACAGACAGAGGCGCACTGTTCAGGGTAGAAGGTCTCCGCAGTGTGAAGTCTGATCACAGCCAGGGTTGGCATGATTCTTGTTTTTCACTATAGAAGGGAATGGCGTCCACCTGTGTGACATTTGGCGTTGGCTGGGAGCGCGGGAACAGGTGTATTATTATTATTATTATTATACAGGATTTATATAGCACCAACAGTTTACGCAGCGCTTTACAATATAAAAAGGGAGACAATACAGTTATAATACAATAAAATACAAGAAGATTAAGAGGGCCCTGCTCAGAAGAGCTTACAATCTAATAGGGTGGGGCAGGCGGTACAAAAGGTTGTAACGGTAGGCAATGAGCTAGGTGCCCGGTCCTTATATGAAGAGGGACTGGGATGGGGGTAGAAGGAGTCGTTCTTGGCAGCCTGGCACAACAACACTGACCCGTTTTTGTGAAGTTGGCATTTGAAGACTGCTGCAGAAGCAGAATTCGCAGACGCTGTCTTCCCATTTATCATTTCTTATTAACCCTTCGAGGCTTTACACTATGCAGACAGGTCTTGTACAGTTCAGAGCTGACTCTGTAATGGGTAATTCTGCTCTGATGTATTCTCAGCTGATTCTACTGAATAGAAAAATGTTATCGGAATAAATAAATGGCTTTGATTTATTGTTTTTTTCCATCGGATCGCTGCAGAGTGTTTGGGCAGATTTTAGAAGTCCGTCTCTCTGCCCATTACGAGAAAGCGCTGCGACAGGTGGGCGATTTTTATAGCAGCGATTTATTTGCCACCTGCGATTGTGTTTCGTAGCTATTGTTGTTATAGTTGCTGGCGATTCTGTCACTGGAAGAAATCCTTTTTAGGGCCGCTCACACCAGTGACCTGCATTTTTTTTTTCCTGCACCGGATCAACTCAGGTCACTGCAAGAGTGCAAAGAAAACAATGGATTACTATGTGCTTTGTTCACACAACGTTGTGTAGATGTGCGTTGCCTGTGTCTGCTTTTTAGCATAGCACACATGATCGCATGTAAGCGCAATACCATGCAACTGAAAGTAAAGAAATAAAAAAAACGTTGTTAGTATTTTGACCCTTCCAGGGACCTGTCGCTTCACAAAGGATGACATTAATGCATGCCAATGTACATGACGCTTGTTGAATGCACGTCAATGCACACACATTTTCAACGCGTTGCAATACGTTTTTATGTGCTGTAAGGTGTGAATGGGCCTTTATGCAGCTACAAGTCACACTTGTGCTGCAATGCATTTGTATTTGCTACTGCAAATCCCTCTTCACTAATTTGTAGCTAAGCTGTAGATGTAAATACCGAGTGATTGTCGGCGACATGAAATGCTACGCATACTCCGTCACTAAGGGACTAAGGTGCAAATTGGTTTAAAATTAGGAAGTTAGAGGTTCTAGTAAAAATAACTATTTTTCTTTTGTGAGAAATTGTGTAAAAAAAAATAAAAAAAAACATTTGCTGAAAATAAAATCCTTTATCATGACCTTAAGGCTCGGTTCACACTATTGCCGCATCCATCGCACAGCAGGGGTTTGGTGCGTGCTGGTCCCCCATTTCAGCCCGAATTATGGGCTTAATTCGGACCTGAAACGCACCAAAAAAGCACACTTTTTTTAGCAATTCGTACCGGACCTGCTGCGGGGATATGTGAACCGGCTCCATAGAGAGCCAGTCGCATTCTCCTGCTATGCGAATTGGATGCGGAGAAATTCGCATAGGTGTGAACCCAGGGTAGAGGGGAAAGTTTGGATGACAAAAGACGTGTTTCTGTCCACATGTATTCTCCTTTTTTTGGGTATGTGAGACATTTAATATAATATTTACCATAGAAAAAAAATAAAAAAAATGGATAGATGCTCCTGCCTGGTATAGCATCACACAGGAGTCTAAGAATTTTCATTCGAATTTCACACCATTAGTGGGTTGCAGCAACAGCCGATTTTTCTTGCAGCCATCGAATTTGAGTAATCGGGCATGTTGGAAATTTTTTGAAAAAAAAACGATTTTCTAATCAATGATGGGAGAATCGTGCGAGGGATGTAATCGAAAAAGAAATGCGCATGTGCAAGAAAATCAAATTTCCGGAAAGAAAAGATTCCCAGCCAGGAAAATTTTATTTTCTGTAGCATCAGGAGGTGAAATTGAATGCTTGGTTGGTCGAAGTTCGAAATCAATGGTGGCATCAGATCACAAAACACACAAAATTTCTGATTTTCAAAAGAAAATTCTTTCGAATTTCGACCATGTATGGCCAGCCTAAGTGTACACTGGATGGTCATTAGGTGGTTCATTTCTGTCATCTCATGAAGAACTGTTCGTTCCCATTTGAAGGCTGATACAGTAAACGCCAAAATGAAATGTATTGCAGTTTATCCTTTATTTTCACCTGATCCTTTGAACACTATACTTTTCCTGGGTGGCCATGCTCACCCCCCCCCACTGTGTCTATGGATGGAGCCATGGCTGTCACCCAAGACTGCTGTACTGATTTAAACAAGTAACTTTCCTCCATTCCTTATCTCGATCACATTGGAGGGTTTATTTTTTTGGTGAGGACAAAAGATAACTGGGAAAACAAATGTTGGATATCAGTTTAGTGCACCGGAAGTTACAAGGACATATAAATTCTAGCAAGATAAACAGGAATTTTCTGTACTGATAGAAAATTTGCTTAGCCTGAAAACAAAAAACTAAAGCGGCCACCACATCTAAGGACCAGTAAGTTGCCATGTATTACATTTTGTTTTTAAGGTTTAGCTATCTATTCTGCTAGTAAATGGATAGGAAATAAGTATAGCAGTGTGTGCTTTCTTTCATTTGTGTCAATATTAGGCCTCATTCACATGGGCGGCAGAGGAATGGTGACAACAGGCAGTTGATCCGTGTTTTTACTGCCCTCTGACCAGCCCACCAGCAAGTTTACTTTGCCAGCAGACATGTCTGTATGTATTGTTGCAGTTCTGTCTTGGAATGGTAGATTCTTTTTAAAGCATGTTGCATGTGGCAGGCAGGATGTGCCCAATTCATATGAATGGGACTGCAGTGCAACCAAGTTTAAAGCCTGAAACACACTATCCAGTTTTCTTTACGTTCAACCCAGCAGGCTGAATGGGGAAAAAACTGAGGCGCTCGCTGTACTAACTATGCAATGTTAGTACAGCTATCTCTCCGATGAGCTTCCTGTTCACTGCCAGAGATGACCCTTTGTGTAAGCAGTGGTCTCTCTGTAGAGGGTTTAACACACCCTTCGCTAAGTCAGACATATAGCTTTACAATGGTCACAGCTTGTGCTCCCTGCTAAAATTAGGGCTTCAGGTCTAGACATTTTCATGTATGCTGTGTCCTTACTGTATTGTGTCTGCAGTAATACGGCACATTTATAACTGGATACTGTACATAGATCATGTGTACAGTGTCTTTCATTTAGGGATGGCTATTGGCAGCATATAGTATAGTCTGATATTTGCAGGGATAGGTGGGATTTGAGCATCCCCTGTGACAATCAGGCCTAGCAAGGGTTATGAAAACAATAATGAGCCCTTCTTATAAATCGGTCAGTGTAGATTACACAGATTAGCTGTGGTAGAAAATCCCATCAGGATTTAGCAAAAGTGGATACTAAATGTCATGTTTATTTTCTATGCAGATTTCTAGGATGCAGTGGTGATAAAGTGTCACTGAAATATGTAGCTTTAGGGCTTGTTCACACCTGCAACAGTCTCTACCGCCCCACTGCAAAGCGATCTGCTGTGGATGGCTTTTTAGAGGGCGATGCGGCCACCTCCTGAAGTAGTAAAGCTGTCCCGTTCACTTGAATGCGGCATGTTTGGCAGCCATACTTTTTACCAAACATAGTAGGTGAGGTTGAAAATAGTCCAATCTATGTGCGTGATTATTAGAGCTGCCACGACGCGTCGACTACAAAAATTGTTCGACGTGCGTGAAAACCGTCGACTACACGCTCCGCGGCCTCGGCCTTAGGAAAGGCCGCGGCTTCGGCCTAGCTCCAGAGCGGAGGCCATCTTGGTACACCCGGCGGTGGCGGCGGCTGCCTAGGTGCGCGCTGACGTCATCACCCCTCACCCTCACTGACATCCCCTGCACCCCCCCCCCCCTCACCATATACAGTACAGGCATCCCCTGCACCCCCCCCCCCTCACCATATACAGAACTGGCATCCCCTGCACCCCTCACCATATACAGTACAGGCATCCCCTGCACCCCTCACTATACAATCTCTCCCACTCACTGTAATATCCACAAGCTCCCCCACTCACTGTAATATCCACAAGCTCCCCCACTCACTGTAATATCCACAAGCTCCCCCACTCACTGTAATATCCACAAGCTCCCCCACTCACTGTAATATCCACAAGCTCCGCCACATACTGTAATATCCACAAGCTCCGCCACTCACTTTAATATCCACAAGCTCGCCACTCGCTGTAATATCCACAAGCTCCCCCACTCGCTGTAATATCCACAAGCTCCCCCACTCGCTGTAATATCCACAAGCTCTGCCACTCACTGTAATATCCACAAGCTCCGCCACTCACTGTAATATCCACAAGCTCCGCCACTCACTGTAATATCCACAAGCTCCGCCACTCACTGTAATATCCACAAGCTCCGCCACTCACTGTAATATCCACAAGCTCCGCCACTCACTGTAATATCCACAAGCTCCCCCACTCACTGTAATATCCACAAGCTCCCCCACTCACTGTAATATCCACAAGCTCTCCCACTCACTGTAATATCCACAAGCTCTCCCACTCACTGTAATATCCACAAGCTCTCCCACTCACTGTAATATCCACAAGCTCCCCCACTCACTGTAATTTCCACAAGCTCCCCCACTCACTGTAATTTCCACAAGCTCCCCCACTCACTGTAATTTCCACAAGCTCCCCCACTCACTGTAATTTCCACAAGCTCCCCCACTCACTGTAATATCCACAAGCTCCCCCACTCACTGTAATATCCACAAGCTCCGCCACTCACTGTAATATCCACAAGCTCCGCCACTCACTGTAATATCCACAAGCTCCGCCACTCACTGTAATATCCACAAGCTCCCCCACTCACTGTAATATCCACAAGCTCCCCCACTCACTGTAATATCCACAAGCTCCGCCACATACTGTAATATCCACAAGCTCCCCCACTCGCTGTAATATCCACAAGCTCCCCCACTCGCTGTAATATCCACAAGCTCCGCCACTCACTGTAATATCCACAAGCTCCGCCACTCACTGTAATATCCACAAGCTCCGCCACTCACTGTAATATCCACAAGCTCCGCCACTCACTGTAATATCCACAAGCTCCGCCACTCACTGTAATATCCACAAGCTCCCCCACTCACTGTAATATCCACAAGCTCCGCCACATACTGTAATATCCACAAGCTCCCCCACTCGCTGTAATATCCACAAGCTCCCCCACTCGCTGTAATATCCACAAGCTCTGCCACTCACTGTAATATCCACAAGCTCCGCCACTCACTGTAATATCCACAAGCTCCGCCACTCACTGTAATATCCACAAGCTCCGCCACTCACTGTAATATCCACAAGCTCCGCCACTCACTGTAATATCCACAAGCTCCGCCACTCACTGTAATATCCACAAGCTCCCCCACTCACTGTAATATCCACAAGCTCCCCCACTCACTGTAATATCCACAAGCTCTCCCACTCACCCTTAATATCCACAAGCTCTCCCACTCACTGTAATATCCACAAGCTCTCCCACTCACTGTAATATCCACAATCTCCCCCACTCACTGTAATATCCACAATCTCCCCCACTCACTGTAATATCCACAAGCTCTCCCACTCACTGTAATATCCACAAGCTCTCCCACTCACTGTAATATCCACAAGCTCCCCCACTCACTGTAATATCCACAAGCTCCCCCACTCACTGTAATTTCCACAAGCTCCCCCACTCACTGTAATTTCCACAAGCTCCCCCACTCACTGTAATTTCCACAAGCTCCCCCACTCACTGTAATATCCACAAGCTCCCCCACTCACTGTAATATCCACAAGCTCTCCCACTCACTGTAATATGCACAAGCTCCCCCACTCACTGTAATATCCACAAGCTCCCCCACTCACTGTAATATCCACAAGCTCTCCCACTCACTGTAATATCCACAAGCTCTCCCACTCACTGTAATATCCTCAAGCTCTCCCACTCACTGTAATATCCACAAGCTCTCCCACTCACTGTAATATCCACAATCTCCCCCACTCACTGTAATTTCCACAAGCTCTCCCACTCACTGTAATTTCCACAAGCTCTCCCACTCACTGTAATATCCACAAGCTCTGCCACTCACTGTAATATCCACAAGCTCTGCCACTCACTGTAATATCCACAAGCTCCCCCACTCACTGTAATATCCACAAGCTCCCCCACTCACTGTAATATCCACAAGCTCTCCCACTCACTGTAATTTCCACAAGCTCTCCCACTCACTGTAATATCCACAAGCTCTCCCACTCACTGTAATATCCACAAGCTCTCCCACTCACTGTAATATCCACAAGCTCTCCCACTCACTGTAATATCCACAAGCTCTCCCACTCACTGTAATATCCACAAGCTCCCCCACTCACTGTAATTTCCACAAGCTCCCCCACTCACTGTAATTTCCACAAGCTCCCCCACTCACTGTAATTTCCACAAGCTCCCCCACTCACTGTAATATCCACAAGCTCCCCCACTCACTGTAATATCCACAAGCTCTCCCACTCACTGTAATATCCACAAGCTCTCCCACTCACTGTAATATCCACAAGCTCTCCCACTCACTGTAATATCCACAAGCTCCCCCACTCACTGTAATATCCACAAGCTCTCCCACTCACTGTAATATCCACAAGCTCTCCCACTCACTGTAATATCCACAAGCTCTCCCACTCACTGTAATATCCACAAGCTCTCCCACTCACTGTAATATCCACAAGCTCTCCCACTCACTGTAATATCCACAAGCTCTCCCACTCATTGTAATATCCACAAGCTCTCCCACTCACTGTAATATCCACAAGCTCTCCCACTCACTGTAATATCCACAAGCTCTCCCACTCACTGTAATATCCACAATCTCCCCCACTCACTGTAATTTCCACAAGCTCTCCCACTCACTGTAATTTCCACAAGCTCTCCCACTCACTGTAATTTCCACAAGCTCTCCCACTCACTGTAATTTCCACAAGCTCTCCCACTCACTGTAATATCCACAAGCTCCGCCACTCACTGTAATATCCACAAGCTCCCCCACTCACTGTAATATCCACAAGCTCCGCCACTCACTGTAATATCCACAAGCTCTCCCACTCACTGTAATTTCCACAAGCTCTCCCACTCACTGTAATATCCACAAGCTCTCCCACTCACTGTAATATCCACAAGCTCTCCCACTCACTGTAATATCCACAAGCTCCCCCACTCACTGTAATATCCACAAGCTCCCCCACTCACTGTAATATCCACAAGCTCCCCCACTCACTGTAATATCCACAAGCTCTCCCACTCACTGTAATATCCACAAGCTCTCCCACTCACTGTAATATCCACAAGCTCTCCCACTCACTGTAATATCCACAAGCTCCCCCACTCACTGTAATATCCACAAGCTCTCCCACTCACTGTAATATCCACAAGCTCTCCCACTCACTGTAATATCCACAAGCTCTCCCACTCACTGTAATATCCACAAGCTCTCCCACTCACTGTAATATCCACAAGCTCTCCCACTCACTGTAATATCCACAAGCTCTCCCACTCATTGTAATATCCACAAGCTCTCCCACTCACTGTAATATCCACAAGCTCTCCCACTCACTGTAATATCCACAATCTCTCCCACTCACTGTAATATCCACAATCTCCCCCACTCACTGTAATTTCCACAAGCTCTCCCACTCACTGTAATTTCCACAAGCTCTCCCACTCACTGTAATTTCCACAAGCTCTCCCACTCACTGTAATTTCCACAAGCTCTCCCACTCACTGTAATATCCACAAGCTCCGCCACTCACTGTAATATCCACAAGCTCCCCCACTCACTGTAATATCCACAAGCTCCGCCACTCACTGTAATATCCACAAGCTCTCCCACTCACTGTAATTTCCACAAGCTCTCCCACTCACTGTAATATCCACAATCGTGGATATTACAGTGAGTGGGAGAGATTGTGAATATTACAGTGAGTGGGGGAGATGACGTGGATATTACAGTGGGGGAGATGACGTGGATGCCTCTTTTGCAGAGTGTTAAGCAGAATTTATATGGCATTTTCATGCCTGATGCTAAAGTGGTGTTTACATTTTATTTTTGGCACTTTATTTTGTATACTGTAAAAACTTCAACCACATTGAAGTATTTTTTGGAAAAAATTTAATAAAAGTTGAAATATTATATTAGAAGTTGTACTTATCATTTTTTGCAAAGTTATCCAAAGGATTAATTAGCTAATCACAAAAAGAACACACTAGATTAAGTAAAAAAATTAAATAAAAATAATCGTTATAGTCGTTGACTAATCGAAGAAATAATCGATAGATTAGTCGACAGACAAAATAATCGTTTGTTGCAGCTCTAGTGATTATATATCAGTATTACATTGTATATCCCTGTATGTTGTGGTCGTTCAGGTGCTTATCTAATATTTTTTTGAAATTATTGATGCCCCTGGCTGAAACCACCGCCTGTGGAAGGGAATTCCACATCCTTTCCGCTCTTACAGTAAAGAACCCTCTACGTAGTTTATGGTTAAACCTCTTTTCTGATCATTTTAATGAGTGGTCACGTGTCTTATTAAACTCCCTTCCGCGAAGGGACATGACATTTGGTGTAATCTTTGCATAGAATGTCTAAGACCCTGCATGTTATCTTTTAGGTGGGATGTAAAATCGCAGCTCAACCTCATGTTTATACCAGCTGCCCATTTGAATGAGGCCATATGAGGTTTCTTACATTTTCTAAGGAAAAAGATGACTGTATCCAGCGTCCTTTACATCTCACAAGGTGATATGCGTCTTTATGGGGCTAGCACATCAGGAAAAGGTGCTTTTACAATTGTGGCCCTGGTATTTAGAAACAAGCTGTGGCCCTCAATGCCCTTCAATCCTCCCTTCCCCGACCCCCACATTCCTGGTACTGGTGCTGCTCCAGACACCTGGCCCCAGGCTCTGCTGCTCGCTGTGCTCGGCATTCATCTTCTGTCTGTTGGTATTCCTTGTCTGGGATGCCTAGAATAACTTGGTCAGTGGGGTGCTGTATGCACAATACTGGGATCATCACTGGGGTGAAATGCACGTTTTATTGCAGGAAATGGGATGACTCTTAGGTGAGATGACGGCAGTACAGATAAAATCTACATGATTCATAAAAGATAAGTGCGCAGTTCTCATCAGAACATGTATACAATTGTCATTTGGGTGAAGTCTTTTCATATAAATCTACCATCATCTTTGGGAGCTCATTCACCCCAGTTCAGCTGAGCTGTGTGGATCTTCACAGATAGAACACTGGGGTACACAAAAAGCAGCATGTCATTGTCACCGTCAGTCACATAGAAAAGAAATGTCATTTTGTGACAATTCAATAAAGTTAAGAAAGGTAAACAGTGCCTTGCTTTGTAACAAGGTAGTGCATCACCAGTACACATCAGACACCAGCCTGCATTATCACTTGGGTGGGTTTGAACGACCCCTTTCTGTTCCTACTACAAAAAATGATTTCTGATTGGTTGATAGAAGAAATATTTAGCACTGTCCTAGGAGTTCTAGAATGCAGAGTGGGGAATAAAGACTGGGTGCAGATTATATGTTCTAAAATACAGGTGAAGGGATAAAGTGCTAACCGGTCAGGTGAACAAATGGTGACATATGGTTTGCGGCCAGTGTTTTGGTGAGGCACAGCCCACCCTCCAGCATCTTACTTTGCCAATTGCAAATGTAATATTCACTGTAAACCCATGTAGTAAAAAAATTACTGGGGGGCAGTGGCCACCCGTCTATTAGGGGTGCCCCTTTCAGGGTACCGGGTGCATGAATTACATTGGCGGGGGGTTGTTGTTGTTTTTTTTTCTTTTTTAAAGCACCTGATTAGAGCAAGAGGCTCTAATGGGCTTCAAAATCGAGTGGGCTCGGGTCGCAGAGGATGAACTTTGATCCCACCCAGGTGTTGAAAAACTGATCCTCAATCTGGCCAATCAGAAGCGGGTGTGAGACACGTGTTCTGATTGGCTGAAAAGACTCTCGATTGGCTGCTGAGGAGGAGGGAAAAAATCGGAAGCCGCCGACACCGTGATGACCCAGAGAACGTTAGGTCGCAGGAGAACGGTAGGCGGTAGGCTCCTGAGCAAGAGAAGCCACCGCCGAGCGGAGGAAACCGCCGCTGATGGGGTAAGTGCTACAGCCCGACCAACCCGGGGGGTGGCAGGCATACTGTTTGCCCCCCCCCCCCCCCCCAAAAAAAAAATTCCACCAGCCGCCACTCCTGGGGATTTAATAAAGGGTGTCACTTCCATGTACCTGTTAAAAACACGTCAATCTGTCAGAAGCTACACTGGAATCAGCGTCCATATTGGACACTCCTTCCTCAGTGCACTCCTTCCCTAGCCTCTGTACAGGCAGGAGCATGACTGAGTGGGTTTGTAGTGGGCAGAGCGTACCTAAGCCCATAAATTTACCGGTTTCAAAGAATTGTATCATTGGTTGTGTTCTCAACCAAACTGTCAAATCATCAAATGACTAGTGTGATTCATGGTCACATGTGCAGCGCCATGGCAATTGAAGATCAAACAGGCCAAGATGGCAGCTTCCTTGGCTAAAAATGATAGGAGGATTTAGTTCTGCGTTAGGTTCCCCATCGGGTCCACCTCCCTTTTTTAATTGACAGCACATGGCAATGAGCGGATCCGTAACTGCTATTCCTCTTCCCGCTACTGTCAATCAATAGAAAGAAGGACCTGATGAGGTGCTAGGCCCAGTTCCCCATCAGGCTGGGCCCACCCTGCAGGCCATCCAGTTTACGATCACATCCGCCTTATTTTTTAGGCTTATTTTCCAGGTATGGGCATTGTCATATTTGGGAATGACCTCCACATTGTTCCCTGTCCCCTTTGTTTGTTTTACTTCTAGTTTTGGGCTGGGTAGTCTCCCGGCCGACAGCCAAATGGTAGCGGGGGGGGGGGGTTAGAGCCCTGTGCGGGAAGCTATTACATGCATGATCGGTTCATAGCACAGACATGAATTCCGGGTTACTTCTGTATTCCATCTCAGAGCTGGTCTTAATTACCATCAGTTTCCCAATCGGCACAGGCTCTGGTAGTAAGAACTACCTAAATGTGTCCTATATGTTGGTAATATTACCAGAACTGACACAAATGCTTTCCTGAATTCGGTGCAGGTAGTTTTAATGGAACTACAGTCATAAAAGTGAGGTAAGTGTGCTATTCAATTCCCCTAGCTGCGTGCAGTGAAAGATTTGTCCTTTTTTCTTTCTAGGAAAGGGAATGTGACTATGATCAGAAGTGCTCATCTACAAACCCCGATTATCAATGGTGATGGCCAAATCCCCGGCTTTGTATTGGGCCATGTATAACCAGCCATGGCTGGATGGTCTTCATGAAATAGTTAATTTTTCATAGTCCAAGTACATGCCTGCAGTGAAATATGTGCAATGACTTGTTTGGTGGTGGATTTTTGCTTGTTGATATCCTGTTGATTTTTACATTCTTAACCTGTGAGTTATGTCCACGCCTGGTCCCACTCCTCCATAACTTTCATAGACAGGCATGTTTGGTTTGATAAATAGCCCTCCAAAATGCATACTCAGCCACTGAACTCATAACTCAAGAGTAGACTTCCCGGGAGAAAGTTCAAGATCTTCCCGGGGACTTCTGAAATTTCTGTTTTACATATACAAGCCTTGGAGGTTTGTAGTTTTTAGTGAAAAAAATAATAGAAAATTATCCTTGCTCTTCTCCCAAAAAGAACAAACACTCCAGAATTCTTTTTCGCAAAATAACACCACAGGAGCAGCTAAAACTTAATGAGGTTTACTAAATTTAATTTATTAATTTATTTAAAATGTATTTACTAAAACCGACGAGTGCAAAATCTGGTGCAGCAGTGCAAGGTAGCCAATCCGCTTCTAACGTCAGCTTGTTTAATTAAGCTTTGACAATGAAACCTGCAAGCTGATTGGTTTCTATTAAAAGCTGCACCAGCTTTTGCACATTTTTAGTAAATCAACCCCAATGTGTAGTCGCATCAATTCAAAATAAAATGCAATCTAGTGCAGCGCTCCAACCATAAACCAATATGATCCACATGCTAAAAACAAAAAGCAATCTAAATAATACGTTTAATTATCATATTGTCATGATAAAGTGCACCAATCAGCATGTTAATAAAATAATACTTTCAATCCTGCATATATAAAGTTCATAAAATAACGTGCATCAGATAAAAAGTGCAAAAAACATCAAACATAAAAATTGTGACAGTTCCAGTATTCCTCAAACTCCTGTGTATGTGATAATACTTAAAGTGGTTGTAAACCCTTTTTGACTACTTCTACCTATAGGTAAGCCTAGAATAAGGCTTACCTATAGGTAGTGGAAATATCTCCTAAACGTGCATGCGCGGGGAAGAAACGAAAACTAAGTGCCGTTTCTTCCCCAGCCTGTGCCGTTAATGGCGGCTCTCGTGCGCATGCGCGGGAGTGACGTCACGCGGCTCCGGCGAATCACAGAGCCGGAGTCCACAGCCCGGAAGGAAGAGGAGACAGAAGATGGACGCAGCCTGCACAGGGGACATCGCTGGATTCTTTTGCAACTTAAGCTGGCCATACACCATTAGATTATCTGAAGATTTTCTATGGTTAGATGGAAAAAGTGCAAGGGTTTACTTCCTCTTTAAGAGCAGAGCAGTGAAACCACCATCCAGTAATCCTGCACACCCCTCCGTGAATCTCTGGGTGGACTTGCCCCTAAAATGATGGACCTCACTTTTGCACTTATTATCACGTTGATTGATGCACTTTATCATAAGAATATGATGCATGACTAAAAGTATTATTTAGAATGCTTTTTGATTATTTTAGTATGTAGATTATATTGGTTTATGGTTTTGTGTTGCTTAGGCAGGCCATAGACAGTGCGAATTGCTCAAAAAAGCTGTTAGAAGCATTTAGTTGTTTTTTTCTGGTGGAAAAACGCTCCAAAAAAAAAAACTCTACAAAAACATTTTTTTTTCTACTCCTAGACGCTGAAGCTCAAAAAAACTCTAAGGCTGGGTTCACACTTGTGCGACACGACAGCTGTCCTACTTTAGATCCGACTTTGCCCTGCGACTTGAAGCCGACATACGTCCGACTTTCAATGAACGGGGATCCGACTTGGATCCCCGCCAATACCAGGCACTGTGTTTGGTATGAATCTTGAGGGGGAACTCCAATTTTAAATAAAAAACGGGCATGGGTTCCCCTCCAAGAGCATACCAGGCCCTTGGGTCTGGTATGGATTTTAAGGGGAACCCCTCTACGCCGAAAAACCGGCGTGGGGTCCCCCCAAAATCCATACCAGACCCTTATCCGAGCACGCAGCCCGGCCGGTCAGGAAAGGGGGTGGGGACGAGCGAGCGTGCCCCCCTCTCCTGAACCGTACCAAGCTGCATGCCCTCAACATGGGGGTGGGTGCTTTGGGGCAGGGGGGCCCCCCACCCCAAAGCACCTTGTCTCCATGTTGATGAGGACAAGGGTCTCTTCCCGACAACCCTGGCCGTTGGTTGTTGGGGTCTGCGGGCGGGGGGCTTAACGGAATCCAGGAGCCCCCTTTTAATAAGGGGGCCCCCAGATCCCGGCCCCCCACCCTATGTGAATGAGTATGGGGTACATCGTACCCCTACCCATTCACCTGGAGGAAAAAAAAAACACACACTAGAGAGGTTTTTAAAGTCATTTATTAGGCAGCTTCGGGGGTCTTCATCCGACTTCGGGGGTCTTCTTCCGATTTCGGGGGTCTCTCTGTCCTCTTCTCCCGCTCTCTGTCCTCTTCTCCCGCTCTCCGGTGCCTTCTCCGCACTCTCCGGTTTTTCTGCCTTCTGCCGGTCACCTCCGTTATCTTCTGCCAGCTCTTTTTCTAGCGGTGACCCGGTCTTCCCCGTCGTCTTCTTCCCTCTTCTCTTGTCCCGATGTTGACACGACTCTGTAGTCGGTAGAGACCCCCGGAGAGGCCCTTGTCCTCATCAACATGGGGACAAGGTGCTTTGGGGTGGGGGGGGGCAGGGTGCCCCTCTGCCCCAAAGTACCCACCCCCCATGTTGAGGGCATGCGGCTTGGTACGGTTCAGGAGGGGGGGGGCGCTCGTTCATCCCCACCCTCCTTCCTGACTGGCCGGGCTGCGTGCTCGGATAAGGGTCTGGTATGGACTTTGGGGGGACCCCCACGCTGTTTTTTCGTAGAGGGGTTCCCCTTAAAATCCATACCAGACCCAAGGGCCTGGTATGCTCTTAGAGGGGGAACCCATGCCGGTTTTTTATTTAAAATTTGGCGTGGAGTTCCCCCTCAAGATCATCATAGCACAAGTTGCATGCCAAAGTCGGATCATGCAAGACGGCGTTCCGACTTTGATCCGACTTCAATGATAGTCAATAGGCTGAAGTAGGACCAAAATAGTACAGGGAGCATTTTCAAAGTTGGACCGACATGTGTCGGACCAGTTAAGACGGCTCCCATAGGGAAACATTGATTTTCACACGTCATGCGACATAAGCTCCCAATGTCGGAGCGTTTGTTGCACCAGTGTGAACCCGGCCTAAAGTAGTGTGCATGGACACATAGGATAACACTATTTAGCTTCTAGGAGCCAATCAAAATGCTAAATGGGAGTGACTTACCCGCCTAGGTTATGGGGCTGTGTTTGGTATTAATGCACACAGTGAAGGGAGGCACAACTCTAGTCTCTGCATGCAAGGGTTACTCCATAGGATGCTGCAAGAGAAAGAGAAACATTTTAAACAATAAAGGGAACTGAATACTCAGTAAGTAATTAAATCAACTGCTGAAAATAATTAAAAACTGAGGGCTGTCTGCAACATTTTAGCTGGATTTTGCTTTTAATCAGTGCCTCTCTGTGTGCTTTTTCTTACGCTTTGTGTTCATTATCACCAACCTTGCATTTTGCAGGTTTGCACTACAGCCCATGTAACATGGCTTCCTATGGAACACGTTCTGTAGCTGCAAAGTGCAAAAAGCACTAAAAATGCATAGGTGTGAATCCAGCCTTGGTGCCCGTTCACACTACCGCGACTTGGGATCCGACTTGTGTCGCCCCAAGTCGCGCGACATGAGAAATGACATTAAAGTGAATGAGAGCCGTCTTAATGCACACTACTGAAGTCGCTCCGACTTCAGAAAAGGTTCCTGTACTACCTAAAGGCGACTTGTACCCATTGATTTCAATGGAAGTCGCCTCCAAAGTCGGATCAGTGTCTTAACTGAAGCAACTTTACAAGAAGAGAAAATAGTTTTCTCAGGCAAACCCCTCCCTCGCACAGAGCTGATTGTTTGATTGGCCACTGGCAAAGTCGCCTGTCCTGGAGGCGACTTGAAGTTGCCTCACAAAGTCGTGCCGACTTTCATGTTGCTGTAGTGTGAACTGGCACTTAAGGTGGGTGGATTTTTTGTCAAGAAATCAAGCGATTACATACTTTTGTAGCATTTCACTAACAATTTGTTCTGACCTCTGAACTTGCAAAGTATGAAAGACGCATGCACAGCTTTCAGAACCTCAATCCGCTAAATACACAGTTAAAATACATGCACCCCTCTCCCTCGGTGCAGACCCCTTCCAGTGCAGATCCCCCTCTATCAGTATAAACTCCCCTCTCCCCACCCATAGCGCCCCCCCCCCCCCCCAGCACATGTCCATCTGAATTACGATACACTGTATAGACCTCAGAACAGCACAGGCTATGGACAGTGGTGTATCCCTCGGACTCCCTCCTCCTGTGTAGATGTAAACAGAGAGGAGAGGAGGGGAGGTGGCTTCATTCCGCTCCGCTGAGGGACACAGCCGGCTAGACTCAGATCAGTGTAGGGGTGTGAACCATGCAGTGTGATGCTACTGCCCACAGGTGTCACTCCTCTGGCAGGTGTGACCCGGGTGTGTCTCGCACCCCCCGCTCCAACGACACTGGCAGACCACCCTTTCTTATTGCAGCATTTCCTGTGTCACCTGCCTCTTCACTGGACAATAACAATTAATTGTTCATCAGCATGTGACCTAGGTTGCTAGAACAGAAAGCAATGGTACCACCTGACTGGTTTGTAGTGTTTGAAAAGACATGGAGCTCTGGACCCAAGTGTGAAGGTTACGTTTTCATCTTTAGTTTTTTTAGTATCCCACAGGGTCCCTGGAAAAGTCTGGGCAAAGTGTGAAAGGATGAGTTAGTTCCAGGCTATTAAAGTTTTTTTATTATTTTTGATAAAAGGTCAGAAGATAAATCCAACATGTTTCAGGGCTTAGAACTCTTTCATCAGGTCCGCAGCAGAAGCCTAACCTGGGTACAGTTGGTTTGAAATTCAGCCAGTTCATCAGGCACTGGACTCCTTTTCATCAGTGTGTGGCCACCATGTTTGACAGAAGCTAATTATTAGATCAGTGTCTGTTGAATAATCATGCTGGAAAACTTTCATTGATCAGCGACTGCAGCTGCTGACCCGTTTATTCTGACAGCAGAGAGTCCAACCATCAGACTAGAATGTCTGGTGGGGTCTGGGGGGTCTGCTTGTTCGAATGGGGGAATTTATTTATTTTTTACGTTTTAGTCTGCCGGCTGAAAGGAGAAAAATCTAACTGTCTATGCCCAACCTTATACCAGACGCACACATACAAGGCAACAATTATGCCGATGGTGCAGTTGTCAGCTGGCATCTTGTGTTCTGCCTTTTTTTTTTTTCAAGAATAACAAAACCTTTACTGAATTGGCATTAATTTGTGGTGCTCTCATCCTTTTAAACTTCAGGTGAATAGTGTGGTAGGGTATAAATCCCGAGACCAATAGAATCCCAAGTCCTCTGGAGGTAGAAGAGCTCACATGTGTGTATCAGGGGGACATTTACCGGTTTTGTCTGCGTTCTGCTTCACATTTGAGCTCATTTTAATTGCGATCTCTTTGGTTGCCCTGTATCTGTGGATTTGTTCTAAATACTCATGATCTTCCAGTAGACGGGCAGTCGTGCGATAATTCCCTTCATCCTACACCTGTCTGTCTGGGGTCTTAGGAGTGTCACAGATCAGGAATGGGTGGAGCACATTTATCCGTGTTTGCCAAGTGATTATTTGTACAAGGAGCTTCCTGGAAGTGTGGCGGGGACTGGATTGAACAGAGAGAATGTCCCTTACAGGGTGATTGTGTAAACAGTGCGAGTTGTGACCTCACAGCTACAAAGGACTTGATACTGTAACTGTCATAGTTTCTGTTCCTATTGAATCTATGAATGACAGGAATTAAGCGTGTCGAATTCTTACTTTGCAGGACCACCAGGGTATCACCTTTTTTAAATGTTTGTTTTTCAAACGATAGGAGTCAAATTTACATATCAGACCACAATGAGAGTATTGCATGATTTAGGCCTCCTTCACATGCGCAGTCTGACCAGAAGCTCTGTTAGTTAGTGGGATTTCATTTACAACCGATTACCTCTGATTCTGTCTTGTTCCCCCCAAAAAAATGTCTGTTGGATTTTTATACACTTCTAATTTTTTAGTGTCTTAGGTGAAATAATTGTGCATTCTTTTGTATTTTTTTTTTTTGACCGAAACGAAACGGTTTTGATTTAGTTGGATGTGAATGCGCACACATCCATTTACCTCTGTCTGCCTGTAGACCAAACAGGTTTAGTTCTACTTGAACAGACTCATAACTTTGCCTCAGCGGTCCCATCGCTTCGCCTGCGTTGGCATTTTGTGCTGTGTGCTGGTTTTCAGCTGTCTCTTTTTGGCCAGTGTGTGATGACGTCACTCCTGTACATGCGCAGACGTCGGTCACCCTGGCACACAGAGACCAGGCTGGTGGTGTAAGCTGAGCTGTGTGTGCATCTTATTGCATGTGTAATGCCCTCGGATTCCTCCTGTGTTGTATTGTAACTGTACTGTCTGCCCTCATGTTTGTAAAGTGCTGCCCAAACTGTTGCTATATAAATCCTGTATAGTAATAATGTGTCTTCTGCAATAAGGAGCGGTTGAGTTCACACTGCCGCATGGAGTGGCTCACAGCAGGGGTCCGGTCCGTCCCTATTTATCGTTTCAGGGCTGATTTCGGACCTAAAACAAACAAGAAGACCCACAGGACTACTGTGCAATTCACACCGGAGCTGCTCCAGAGATGTGTGAACCAACTCAATAGAGAGAGCCTGTTACAATCTCCTGACATGCGAATTGGATGCGGAGAAACCCCCACATCCAATTCGCAATGGTGTGAACCCAGCCTAAATGTTTGACGGCGGACCTTTTTAGTTCCACTTTAAACTTTGGGAGAGCAAAACCGAATGGACACAGATGTCACAAAAATGACATCTATACCAACCAGCTCCATTCATCAGAGGGATCTGTTCATGGATTCTTATTGGAATCTTATTGGAAAGTCCATAGCTGGTGTAAAAACAGCCCCATATCCAAAATAGGATTTATTTCTTCCACCAGAAGGCCGACACTTTTTTTTTACCAGCACATTCCTGACTGAGTGCTTTTCTAATGTTGTGTCGCAATTTAAAATGAATTTAAAATGGAAGATTTGAATTTAGAAATGTTAATTGTGCCTAAGCAATACCCTGACATATGAATCTTTGTGAGTGTGCCTGGGCACTCCTTACACCCTTATAGCTGGATCTCTGCAATGAGGGATCTACCAACGTGTTTCACCATCATGGATAAGCTGTTGTGTCCGTTGCTTTTGATTCTTCTTCTATCCCTTTTTTACTGGTAATATCTGTTTAAAAGGAGCTTGTAGTGCCTAATGCCTTTTATTATGGTTTTAGCTACAATTATGTGTTGTGTTCTTATATTCAGCCAGCAGATGGAGCTCTAGATCTCTTTCCACATGTGAAGCATTGGTTGTTTGCAGCACTGATTCATCCCCACTCTTTGATGGTTTATCTGAGGCTTCATCCAGACAAATAGAAATTCAGAGCAACTTTTATCTGCTGTGCTGTCTCAGCTAAAGCCTCGTACACACTAATTTAGTTTTTTTCAACCCAGCGGGCTGAACAAAAAAAAAAAAACCTGACCGCTCAGGTCTGAGCCTCTGTACTAATAATCCGATGTTAGTACAGCGGTCTCCCCTGCTGTTCTATTGTGCTCTGACAGGGGGGCGACTCCCCTGCCAGAACACTCCAGATCTAAATTTGGCTATTTCAACAGGGACCAGCTGAATTTTTGATCCATGTCAGGCTGGTTGTACAGAAGTCGAATGGTAGCCTGTTGGGCTTTTCCCGAACGATCAGTGCCGCCAGCTATAGCCGGTAACACTGATCAATGTTTTCTGCTGGCAGGGAAGGCTCTCCACTGTCAGAATAGAATAGCTTAGTAGGAGTGATTCCCCCATCCACATCGGATGGGGAAATTTAGTAATTTTTTTCATTCAACCTGCTGGAGGAACAAAAAAAAAAAAGTATGGGCTGTCTGAGCCTTACAAGGTGCCTGTGTTTTAATGTTTTAGTGGTGACATGACCACTTTATATGTTTCTTTGTAAAACCGAGGTTGCATGAGTGTGTGAAAAGCAAATGAAATAAACATTCTAGTTTCCTTGTAACCAGCCTGCCCACTGAAGAAATCAGATGTGATGATGTTTACACTGTGGAATCTTTAAAGGGTTATATTTGTAGTGTGAGGGGGTTAGCTCGGCAGCGGGTGTGTGTGACCCCCGAGATGGGCTCCCCACACAAAACAGGCCCAGCAAACGGAGGTTGTGGTTTTCAAAATCAAAAAGGTGCGGTTTATTTTCTATTTACAGTGACAAAACACAGCAAAGCAAAAGAAACATAAACAAAATAAATCCTGGTCAACTTGACCTCTGACTAAACATACAGGTTTCCTAACTAACAACTGGGATCAGCCTAGTGCTGTCCTAGTCCCTAAGTCCCTGGTTTTAAATGTCCAAGTTTTAAATGTCCAAGCAAATAGCCACACAGGCTTTGTCTCACCGCACAGGGGTTCACTCTCCCTAGACAGTCCACACAGGTCTGGGTCCAGGCATGAGCTAACATCTAATGAAGCTGGGAGTTCTTATAGAGGCCTAAATGAGCTGACAAGCTTCAGCTGGCCTCATCAACTCCCTGTCTGCACGACGCCCCACACTCTCCCTAGAGGTATGAGTCATCCATGAGCCTACTAGCCTCAGCTGGGCTTATACAACTCTCCACCTAGTTGTATAAGTCGGCGTAAAGCCTGAATCTGGGCGAAATATATCTACCCCCCTGGATGCAACCAGGTGACTTTACCTTCCTGCTGTCACAGTAGACGTACCTATGATTAAAAGTAGACCTTTATGGATATAAACACAGAGGATGCTATTACTCCTGAAAATGCTAGTTGCCTGGCAGTCTTACTGATCCACAGTATTTTGAACCTGAGTCTAGGTTCACACTTGTGTGATGCGGGAACCAACGCGATTACAGCGCTGGTTCCAGCCTCACATCTCTCCCGCAGGCAGTTCCCACTGCCCTCTGCGATCCGCTGCGGGTGTCAATACGATGTTAATGCCCCCCTTCAGATTGGTTCACAGATTGCAGTGTGAACTATAAACTCCCACAGGAATCGGATCGCATAACTGAGAACACCCATGCGATTCGATTTCAGTGTGTGGGGGGGGGGGGTGTTGGGAGTCCATGCACTTTTTTTTTCTCTGCAAATCTAATGCGAGTTCAGCCATACAACTGTATGGCTGAACTAGAATCGCGCAGACATTGCATGTGATCGGCACCTGCGGTGCGGGTGCAAATCGCATGCAATGTCTGAGATCGCATATGTGTGAACCCAGGTTGAATATGTAAATTTAGTGAAATAAACTGTATTTGAGCACCACAAACTGAAAATGCTCTATTCAAAGCAAATTCACTCATCCATCCATGTCTGTGTTTTTATTTTGTTGAGAAATCACTTTTTATTTATTTACATTTTTTTCCACAGATTTTAGGCCCCTTTCACACTGGGGCGGGAGGTGCGCTGTGGGTTCGTTTTTACCGCGGTATGCGGCCGCTAGCGCTAGCGGTGTGAATTTAACCCCCGCTAGCGGCCGAAAAAGGGGTTAATACCGAACACACCGCTCCTTCACCACTGTAAAGAAGCAGCTAGCAGGACTTTTGGAGTGGTCCTGCTAGCGCACAGCTTCAGTGTGAAAGCCTTTGGGCTTTTACACTGAAGACTGCAGGGCACGATTTTTTCAGGCGGTATAGCAGCGCTATTATTAGCGCTAAACCGCCTGAAAAACGTGTCAGTGTGAAAGGGGCCTTAGAATAGCTGCTTTTATTTGTATCTCTTATTTACTAAACCTGGCACTGAATAATGCCAAATATGTGAAATACCATTTTCTGGTTATGTTTGACCACAGAGCAGGGTTTTGTGGAACTCCGGGACTCCTCCAGAGGTTGCTAGAGGTTTCTCGAGAAATTCTGAGTTTCTAACTCCCAGTAACTACTGATATTATCTTTTTAGTTGTGTGTAAGGGGGCAATTTTCCCCTTGGTCAGCATTGTAAGAGCGTTCTTCTCCCGCTGACCATTAATATAAGGGGTCTTCTTTCATTGGGACCACCAAACAGACTACCAATATAAGTGGACACTTTGCTAGGGACCACCACAATTTTCACTGTTGGGGTTTCTTTTCTCACCTATTATTATTTTTTCCATTTTATGATAGTTAGGCCCCTTTTACAAGGGACACATTTTGTTCTGATCAGCAGGGGATCAGTTCAAAGATCAAATCAGATAAAAGAAGAATGGCTTTCTTAAAAAAAAAAAAAAAAGCATTTATACTCACCTTGGTGTGCGCCACATCGATCCAATGCTGCATCTGTCCCCCGCTGGCTCTGTAGTGAGAACTGAGCGAACAGAGGCCACTGATCACTCAGTTCTCCATGACTGTTAGTCAGCATCTCTATGCTCTTTCTGCTCTCGCACTGGGCTGTGGAAGGGGCGGGAGGGGCTGGCTCAGGCTCTCGGCGGATCACTGAGAGGCTGGGCCAGGTGCCCATCCAGGCTTTTGGGTGGATCCCGACCATATGCTCAGCATCTTTTTTCAGAGCCTAGACCGGACTTTAGCCCATAGGCTAAAAAAGGGATCCATAGGAGAAATCTATTCATAAGAGCTTTGCCTATACTACTTTAATTTTCTGACTAAAGTTCCATGTACCATGAGCTAGAGATGAGAGAGGCTGCTGTAGACATGGAATAGATGTGTAACCAATTATTAAGAAATGTCCTATATAAGGTTTAAATAGAAATGATCATGGCTGACCCAAGGAAATGCCGCAAGTAAAATCTATGCAGTGATGTCACTTGGTGATGTTTATTGGTCACACTGCATGACTTTCATATCAGAATAGACTTTAGCTGCCGAGCATATCCAGGAAAATCAAAACATGCTCTATTTTAGCGTTGTTTTGTTTTGTTTGAAGTAGCATTACAAATGACTTTAATCGGCGTGGGAAATGCATGCTGTTCTCCAGAAGAATTAGGATACATTTGTTTCCCTAATTGTGGAAATTAGCATGAGAAATGCTACTTATGTTCAACTAAATGGCTTCAGTTTACATTGATAACCTAGTTTCTAGCTGTTTTTTTTAATGGCTGTATAGCTGGATGTTTCTGAATCCCGCTTAGAAGACAGAAGATGAAAGATGAGGGAAAAAATGATGATGATGCTTCCGACTGGAACAGCTAAAAAAGTGCATCTAACAAATCCGACTCCATCTGTCATGTTTCTTCCACTGGCTAAGGCCGGCCATGGACGGTTCAACTCTCAAACCATGTATGGGCCGGATGATTTACCTCGATCAACTTGGGTACAACTAGTCTGTTGGATTTTACATGCAATTATTGCTAGCGGCTAGTATAGCTGCTAGTAATAGTCACTATGAAAGAAATTTGCTCCGTGTATAGGCTGCTTAAGAATGAATGCAAAAACCTGTTTGGTTGTTTTATTTATTTTTTCTGTCTTTTGCCAATATCTAAGCCCCTGTCCGTATCTGTGCAGTTCTCGTGTCTTGCACGACATGGGGAATCCTAACTTTTTCTGTTCACATCTATGTGATTTCTCTTCACTTTTGAAAAAAGCTGCCTGCGTTTCTTTTGGTGCACACCAAGATCTCCAAAATGGTCCAAAGCTTTATTCAGCCATCACATCGTTACAACAAATAGCAACGTTTCAGATCCACACAGGACCCCTTTGTCGTCACATGACTGATGAAGGGGTCCTATCTGTGGCTCTGAAATGTTGCTATTTGCTGTAAAGATGTAATCGCTGAATAAAGCTTTGGATCCATCTTGGAGATCTTTGTGTGCTGGTGACATCCCTGTGTGTGACTATTCACAGTTCTAGCCGGTGGTCGCTTTAGCACCTACTTACACATACAGCCATCTCTACAGGAACGTGTGCATTGGGAATAATTTGTTGGTTCAATTTTGGCCTCAAAGACTTTAAAGCCTAGGTTTAGTCAATACACGTTTAAAAAAATTAGCACAAGGAAGGAACAGTACTTACAATCAATACAAAGCAGTGGTCGGCCCGTCCATTAGGGATGCCACCCCCTATCCAAGTATCCATGCGTCCGGCCCCCTAATCTACATGCGGGGCGCCGGACACATGGATTCCAGTGGGGTTTTTTTTTTTTAAGCACATGATTAGAGCCTGAGGCTCTAATAGGCTTAAAAAAAGGGTACGATTGGGGCGCAGAGCACTGCACCCTGAGCTTACCCAGTTGTGTGGCTATAGCGAATGAATGTTTTCTATTGTCACACTGATTCTCCTCTCGGACAATCAGGAAGCCAATTTCCCGATTGGCCAAAAGGAGAAGCGATCCTATTGGCCGAGGAGGAGGAGGAGGAGGGAGGAGATGCACGAGAAGCCGCCGCCTGTTGTCCGGAGGTTAGTGATTCCTGTTTGGGGTAAGTGCGGGGCCGACCAACCCCCGGAGGGGGGGGGGGAGATTGGGGTGATGCTGTGGGTGCATTGTTCGCTGTGCTGCCCCCACCTCCCTCCCAAAAAAAAAAAAACCCCACCAGCCGCCACTGATGCAAAGTGTCCCTTGTGCTGATGGCTTCCATCCTCTGGTTCCCCCCCCCCCCCCCATAATCTGGTGCTGCGGTAGTTTAAAATTTCAGAGGGGCCTGTCGTATGTCAGGAGCGGACGACTATGCCTGCCCCCCCAAATTCATAGAAGCTGTACCATAGCATCCATGAGTGAAAAATAGTCTATGAATAGAGGAGGTGGACCTTTCATTCATCCACCCATTCTCCATTCATAGAGATATAGGTTTTAATTCATTAAAACTATAATATAGTATATATAGATGTAGCACTTACTCCCATTTAAGGGGCCGGCTGGTTTTGTTTTGGGTCATGCAAACTACCTCCAAGGCTTCTGTTGTCAGGGTATAGAAAGTCTCTGGAAAAAGTCAATG